>BGPT01000103.1:255262-268750 GCA_003297045.1 Symbiodinium sp. clade C Y103
ACACCAAACAACATCAAACCTTTGGGGAAGATGTGTAGACACTAGTTAGACCCAAGTAAACGAATCCATGACATGGACGCAAACCCACTGTCCAAATCCTCAGGTACCTATAGGCACTAAGTTTTTGGGATGCTGGGTACCCTGCAAAATCACATAGGCGGGAGGTTACGTTACAGACCCCAGAACCCATCATCAATCCCAAAAAATTGGTAATGTCACCGGGCGCCAAAAAACTTCAAACTTTGATTTGCCAGAATGCAACAATGTGGCCCCAATGTCAGCCATACATGGTCCTTTCGAAACCATTGGCCAAAGAATCCAGCCCATCATCTTTAAAGGAAGGGGGTTCGTTTATCACCCTGAGGGAGACACCTAAATAAATTGGAAACAAGACACAAGAACATTTTATCTGGTTGTATCTGGTTGACATTAAGACCTCATTGCAAGTATGCGTGGGTTCTAACAAACCATAGATTGATTTTTCAATTCCAGAAATGGCTGTGCTATTGCTAAGTGTTTGGTTGCATAAGTCAGTGGTCGAAAAAACACGAACATATTAAAGGTCTATCATATTGTATCAGCACATTTTATTTAGTGGGTACCATCTGGACTGGGGGCCTGGCACCCCCACCGCCTGAGGAATCAGAAACCCACAGCTCATCAACCGCAGCAGCTGCAATCGCCATTTGGCAGCAAGGCCTGGGTCGATAGAAAATTGGAGGAACCTGTAATAGAAAGAATCATGTTGGACTATTGGGTACAATAAGTTGACCACCGAATTCAACATCAATTACCTTACCTTTGGCCTTTGGGCCTTTGGGGCAGGAAATAAAAAATGTCACAGGGCATACTATAAGACGGATTCCAAGTTGACCAGCAAAAAGGTTGGGGCCAATCAGTGTTGGGCGCCAAATTTTTGACCTGCGCTCATCGTTTCGCACTGGGACAACCCCAAAGATTTGGTAGGTGCGGGCATCCAAGTTCACAAGGTACAAACTCGGTCCATCATCTAAATATTATATAGTAATGGCTTGTTATTTGCCTTTTCGTGTATAGTGTCGCCTCACCCACCCTCAGACTGGATTTTCACGAAAGACCAAATGGCCAAAGGCAAACTGATGCAAACATACTTGGAGTTTTGTTTCAAAAACCACCTGGTCTTTCAACATTTGAAAGCTTGGGCCACTTTTTTCTTTGGCTACCGTTTACGATACCCCAGTGGCTCACCAAAATTGGAAACAACACTTGTCTTAAAATGATGGAGTCATCACATGTCAGTTTAGAAAATGTTCAGAACCCAACTTGAGCACTGGATACCTTGGTAACCACATCAAAAGACCGTGAAACTAGTGAACGCTGTCCAAAAGAAGCGACATACCAACGTCGAGTTCCACACCCTGAGTGGCCACAACAACTGGCCTTTGAGGCTGCAAACCTTGTGAAGTTTGCTTGACATGCCATGCAACACCTGTCCAATCACTGTTCCATTTCAATGCCGGACTGGCATTTTTGGCACATGTCGTTTGAGAGTCTTTGTCCTCGTCCATGCGTGGGGCGAAAACCAAATCTTTCACCTTAGGGGAAATGTGCTTGGCGAAGGGAAGTTTCTCAAGGTAATAAACCATACCCCCACTGGTATCCCAATTTCAAACCCATAATCCCATAATTGTAAATGTAAACCCCATAGAAGTTGGGAATTGGTGGTTGGAAATTGCTGGTAAAGTTCATCACAGCAACATAGGACATGAAATTTTGTCAACTTGTCAGCCTTCTTCATTTCCCATTTTTGCTCAACCTTTTCCAGTGTTGCCTCATAGTACTGGAGAACTGGCTTGTCGGGAGCCTTCATGCGCATGGTGTCCATCAGGTCGGCAAAATAGTAAGCACGTCCATCCATGATCCCAATCTGGTCGGTCGATTTGATGTCATAGGCAATCTCATGGTCTTGTACAGGAGTCTCATCGGAACCAAATCGAAAATTTCCACGTCCAAAGCCGCAAATGCTGGTGCCCTCCGGAATTGAAACCTCAGAATTTATGGCTCTGCCAGCTGCACCCCACCATGAAATAGAACCATACCAGGGTAAAGGACTCACAAACTATGGGAACATATATTCGATATAATAAGTAAGAAGTTGTTCACATGTATACTGAAAACATGTGTTCACATCCCATTATCTTCTTCTGGTTTACGAAAGAATAGGGATATCAATTGAAGAAATATGTATATATTAGCAATGCATCCCATAATCTTCTTTTGGTTTTAAGGTACTTTTTTGGGGTACTCATACCATGAGCATCCTGGGTATAACCAAGAAACCTTTTGCTCCCCAATGTTCGTGATGAAAATGGCTCCAGTCTGGATAACAAGATCAACACTGGCTAGGTTCAAGAGGTGGACTCTTTGCAAAACCGTGTCCGTGGGTTGCTTTCCGTTCTCCACAAGAAGTGGTCCAAGTTTTGACATGTCAATTGTTTTTGACCCAATTTTTTGAATTTTGTTGGGGACCGTGGTTCCTGCTCCTCCTGCTGAAACATTGCCCCGTTTTGTCCCTTTCTTTTCTGGTTTGGGAAATTCTTCGGTAAAGGTATCCACCCATGCCCGAAATTCGGCCCCATGAGTTGGGTTCGAATGCCATTGCTTGTGAACTGCATCGGGGATCTGGATTCCTGCAACTTCACCATCTACCTGGGGAGGCAGAGAAGGTAAACAAGGAAAATTTATAACCAAAAAGTGCCAAGAAGGGTTTTATGCCCAACAGAACCCAACAACAAACCAACCAATTTGGAACAACTACTTTGATGAAGGTCATCTTCTTCATCTGTGGTGGGTCCGGTTTTTTGTCCATGTGTTCTGCTGGAGGCTCAGGCCCTGGGATCGAATGGTTCACTGGTGGTTGAAGCTGTCCTCCAAGAAGTTGGTCCGTCAAAGTCTGCAGCAGATTGTCCCCCAACCACTCCTCATGGGTAGGATCCGTGAATGCAGCATAGCGCACAGGGATGTTCAAGGAAGTACTCAGCATCAGAGCGGCATGGGCAAAGTCACCCACAANACCACTCCTCATGGGTAGGATCCGTGAATGCAGCATAGCGCACAGGGATGTTCAAGGAAGTACTCAGCATCAGAGCGGCATGGGCAAAGTCACCCACAATTGGGACAAAGTCAACAATGTAGAGTGCAGTCGATGCTGACCATGTAACACCATCCTGATACAAACCACACAATTTCTTTGAAAGGAATGAGGGAACACTTTGAATAAGACATACATACAGAATCTCAAATCAANAAACTTGAATGAGAAACAGTCATGCCCTTCAACAGAGCAAGTGCCGCATCTTTGCCAATCTGAGCGTACTTTGTGCCACCCCGGACTCGGTCATCCACAGTGGCATGTGGGAGTCTTCCCGATTCCTCAATTTGAATCAGGTCCTGAAGGGATACCAAAGTTGTCCTTTAAAACCCCATTTGTTCAAAAAAGAATTAGCTTGTGTGGGCCCCTTCTGTTCTTCTAATTCAGCAGCCACAAAAAAAATCAATCATGTCTGTCCTTCTGTGCCACTTGGCCTGGTTCGTCCAAGTTCCTGCCATTCTTGGCCAGGCTGCAGTTCCTCCAAACCCACTCACTCATCTTNTCAATCATGTCTGTCCTTCTGTGCCACTTGGCCTGGTTCGTCCAAGTTCCTGCCATTCTTGGCCAGGCTGCAGTTCCTCCAAACCCACTCACTCATCTTTTCGTTCTTGTCCATGATTGGTGAGAGCAGGCGGCAAGGGTATGTCAGTGGTCGTTGATCCCGCTGGTCCTTTGCCACAAGAGTTCCAACAACAACCAACAAGGTGACAGGGACCCAGGGACCCCCAAAACAAGGACCACCCAAAACAANGTCGTTGATCCCGCTGGTCCTTTGCCACAAGAGTTCCAACAACAACCAACAAGGTGACAGGGACCCAGGGACCCCCAAAACAAGGACCACCCAAAACAAGTAAAAAACTAAAACCATATGAAACCATGATTATAGTTCTCTTTCAAATGGGGGTTCTGATTGCTTTCCTATCATTGATCCCACTGGTCCTTTGCCACAAGAGTTCCAACAACAACCAACAAGGTAACAGGGACCCAGGAACCCCAAAAACAAGGACCACCCAAAACAACTAAAAAAATGAGATCATCGGCAGAAATCATGATTGGGATCAAACAAGTAAGATTAATGTTTAGGCAAGTATCACACTTGGTTTTGGGGTCAAAGCACAGCTGCACACTCTGGTCCACTGAGACCCCATCTCCATGCAGTGTTTTCAGCACCATGTGTTCGTCCAAGTATAAAGTTCCTGGCTTGTGGCTGAAGACTGGGCACAGTAGCAACCCAGCCACATCTTTGGGAGTTCCCATGAAATAGTGACCAATGACCTTTGCCGCTGTCTGCAGCACGTCGTTCTTCACCAAGGGAGGGGCTGAAAAATTCAGCACATTCAGCACAACCTCAGACAGAGGCACAAACCCCAGATTGCAAACCCCACTGTACAAACTTTAAATAGTAGGAGACTGCAGGCCCCACTAAAAGAAAGCACGTTAAAACTTTCGAACAACCAAATCAAATGCAATGGGCAGTGTGTGTACACTTGAGCTGCTGTGCCCAAGTCTTGGCATCATGGGCCAGGGACTGAACCAGCTCGACCGATGTGCCAGCTGTGATTTTCTCCGGCCAAGTGGAAAGGTAAACCTCACAGGGCCAAAAAATCCATGCATGTGAGCTTATACATTGTTTTGGTGATTTTGGTGGTTTCACCAAACAACCTGTTTTTGGAGGTTTGGCACTTGGGCCAACATAAACTGGAACATGCAATAAGGCACATATTTCATATACTTAAACTCCCTCCCACCTTCTTTTCCAAGATCGCCATGGCTGCACCCTTTGCAGAAACGTGACGGTCTATGGCCCATTTATCTTTCAAATGAAAGATGCGGATATCAAACTCTTTGATCTTCCTCTGGTAGACCCTCCAGGATTTGACGTCGAACTCCAACTCCGACATGAGGAGTTCAAAGGCCTGCGCCATCACTTTGACCTCCCCAGCCTCAACTGCCGTTTGAAGCTCCATGCTGCCGGGCCCAGCTTTGTTGCTGTTCATCTCGTTCAGCACTGCTGCTATGCCTCCCATATTTTTTCCAATGCAGGGTTCAAAAGGCTCAAAAAAGCATTTGAAAGCGGAAATGGGGAACCCAGAGAATTCAAAAAAAAGAGAGAGAGAGAGCGAGAGAGAGAGAGAGAGAGGAGTGTAAAGATACATCCACCATTTTGCCTAGCTACTGGGGTTATCCCTCGGGGTGTACTTCTCATCCTTGGACATCAACGCAGCACGAAGCTCCATCTCCACTACTGTGTTACCCTCTTCCACCTTTGAAAGGTACCTCATCTTTGGAGAAATGGTTTAATCACAAAAAACCCATGGGGTAACAAAGGAAATACCTTAAGTAGTAAGATTTTGTCAGGAAGGGGTAAGGAACAAAAAAATCACCCACACACAGAGGCAGAGGACCTGTCCCGAAGGTCCTGCTCACAATTTGGAACTTGAGTGATCACCTCATTGACCAAAGCACCTGATGACTCTACAGGACACAGAAGAGAACTTCCCTGTAACAACCCTGTACAAAAAGCACATCGCCAGACTGAAAAAATACAGCCTAACATTAAACCAAAGGGACAGGCCAGAGCACAGATCTCAGCTTTCTCCTCAAGCACGTTTTTTGGCAACTTGCTAGGGGTCTTGGCATGTTGAGCGTGAATAAATTTGAACATAGTCAGACAACTCTCTTTCGTCACCTTGCCCCGTGTCACCCATGGCGAATTGCGGGGCACCNAGGTACTTCTTACTGCCCAGATTGTCATCACTGTAGGGGGAACCTCACCAGATAGAATCAGATGCCAAGTAGAAAACCTTTCAGTTATTGGGTGAAATTTGGCAACAGTTCAACTCAATCAAGTAAATCCATGTCCCCAAACAAACAAAAACCATTTGCAAACCACAGCTGGGAACCATCAAAGCCATACTCGCTCACTGTTGCAAGTAGGGTTTCACGAGCAACAAACCCCTCTAGGTTTTGACTACAGTGCCTGTGGAAGTTCGGGCCCAAGAGCTTGTCATCCTTGCCAGCTTCGTCATTCCTGGACATCATCTAGTCACTTTCCCAAAAAATGCAAAAACGGGCTCTGAAAATAATGGTCTTTGATAAGTAGTGGTGCCCCAAAACCCAAAAATTATGTGTTTTTGTCAACATGCTCGGGCACCCGAAAACTCTTGGAATAATTTGGGAATAACTTGAACCATTTTTCCCCAAAGAAGCTAAAACAAAATGGCAGACTAGGTGCCACGCACGNCCCGAAAACTCTTGGAATAATTTGTGAATAACTTGAACCATTTTTCCCCAAAGAAGCTAAAACAAAATGGCAGACTAGGTGCCACGCACGAATCATGCTCGTTGGGTCACCATGGGTCCAGGATGCAAGGTTGATGAAGCTGTATACCCATGAGATACAGCTAGGTTTTGCCCGAATGCTTGTATGCACACTTTTCTTCATGTTCCAGAACCTCAAGTCTATACAATGGCAACAAAAAAGAAAAACCACGAAGTATGAAAACTATTGACTTGTTTTCGGAAAAGTAATGGGTTCATGGCATGAAAGTAACAAGTTGAAGCTAACACCAGTAATGTAATCTGGGGACAGCTCAGCCTGCTTGTCTGCCAAACGAATGTGCTTGCAATGGATCTTGGATAGGGTCTTGGCCAGAATCGGATCAAGTGCCTGTACAATGCATTGTTAAAANCTCAGCCTGCTTGTCTGCCAAACGAATGTGCTTGCAATGGATCTTGGATAGGGTCTTGGCCAGAATCGGATCAAGTGCCTGTACAATGCATTGTTAAAAACAGAATGGCTTTGAACCAAAAGAACAATTAAACACAATTTTTCATATTTGGTCACTTCCCCGAACCTGTATTGTGCTGTTGGTGGTTTTCAAGATGTAGACTACCAAGGCCATGACGGTGTGGATACGCCCAGCCCCTTTCAGGAACCACAATGACCCTGGTGCAATCTCATCCCGGGAATTGACCAAGGCTTCATCCTTGGCAGGGNCGGTGTGGATACGCCCAGCCCCTTTCAGGAACCACAATGACCCTGGTGCAATCTCATCCCGGGAATTGACCAAGGCTTCATCCTTGGCAGGGAAAAAAAGAAGTGGGTATGTCTCAAAATGAGGCGCGCCCTTTTTTAAACCCCAAAAAGGTTATAAAAATTGAGAAAAAGGGTTCGTTTTGAGACATCCCCAAGTATTATTGTGTATATATATATATATATGTGTATATATAATATTATATGATAATATAGTGTTTGGATTGGATAGGTATTTCAATCACTTATAAAAATTATTTGGAACTCCCTCACCTGAAGACGTAACATCAGACCGAGTGGGACCCAGTGTTTGGGTAGGCGACGCTAAACAGGTTCTTGTTTGCGTGATAGTTCTAATGTGGTTGGCTCCCGTAGACTGGCCTCATTCTGAATGGAAAACAGCGCCAGCGGCACCACAAAGGAAAGACAATTCTCCTCCTGTCCTCGATCAGGGACGGCCACACGGTTGCATTAGAGGGCTGGGGTAAGTTGTTGTTTTTTTGCAATGTCTTGGGTGTCCTGGCAAACAAGCGGGAAGAGGGTAGTTCACCACATAGGAAACATCTTGTTCCAAAGGGATGGCCCTCTCCAGCAAACAAGGATTTAGACGTCGAGCCCAGCGTTGTAGACCCTTGTAAGCTTGCAAGTATTGCCGAACTCCCCCGTGACCTAGTCATGGATGGCTTGAGAGAAGGCTCAAACACGGTGGGACCCATAAGACCCATAAGATTTCAATGGGAAACAGAAAATGACTGATTAAGTGGTAAAGGGACTCTTGAATTCTCTGAAAGCCAAATCAAAAATGAAGAGGAACAACCAGTAGTGTTGAAGCCTTATCTATGAACAACAGTTAGATGCTGTGTCATCACCAGCTTCACTACCGAAAAGATTCCGGGCAGTACCCTTTCCATCAGGGTCCTGCGGCTAGATTCTGTGTAAAACTATCATAATCTTATCCCACAATTCTTCAGGGCAAATCCCAAGATATGGGGTTAGGGTCACCCTGATTTTGTGACATACCCATTGGNTGTGTAAAACTATCATAATCTTATCCCACAATTCTTCAGGGCAAATCCCAAGATATGGGGTTAGGGTCACCCTGATTTTGTGACATACCCATTGGGACATGGAGTGAAACAATTTTAAAAGACACACGCGTTGAACATTATGAAACTAGTCTCCCATATCTTGTACATCTTAGTTTCTCAACGATGTTTTGATGGAAACCAACTTAAACCCATAATTATATGTTTCAAGAATGCTTCCCAGAGGTTTCATCATATACTGCATCATGTATATTTGAAAAACAATACACACAGATTCAGATGTTAAATCTTTAAGAACTCCCTGGCCAGAAACCACCCTCAAATTTTTTGCTCTTCAAACCTCATCTGTCTGAGGCGAATCGATTGTCATTGTGTCAAGGTGATCCATGGCACCAGCAGCCCCAAAGGGGAATGGTGGGAGGATGCCAGTGTGAGTTGATCCAAAGCAACCCCTACTATCTTAAAACCAAAATCATTCATGTTCATTCCCTGACCCCTGGATTTGCCTAAGTCAGGGTGCAGAAATCAGCACCCTGAGATAGGCAAAAAAAAATTGCCGATATCCTGGTATGTTGGTGGGGTATTGCCTATCTCAGGGTGAAGATTTCTGCACTATGACTTAGGCAATGGACCTGTTGTTGCCTGGGANGATATCCTGGTATGTTGGTGGGGTATTGCCTATCTCAGGGTGAAGATTTCTGCACTATGACTTAGGCAATGGACCTGTTGTTGCCTGGGATTTAGGCAATTTTTTTTTTGCCGATGTCAGGGTGCAAATATCTGCATGTCGACTTAGACAACAAAAATACAATCCAGTTCGCATACGCAAATGATTCCGGGTCGTTCATTTTCAAAGTTAGGCCAAAAAAAAAAATTGGCCGATCTTTTGGGAATGAGCACCCCCTGATTGATCGCAGCCCCAAACGTTCCCAATTAACTATGCATCTTTTGCAGATACCCAGTTCTTTGCTATGCTTATCAGGTTGGGTTTGTGGACCACATATCTGCCAGTCACCCACTAGGGCCACCAGCATGTCGATGAGGGTCACAGCCTTGGTAGGGTGGGGTGGATGTTCATTGTAAGTCCTCCATAGCTATAACAGGGCAAAATATAGGGCCATATAATACATACAGGGTTGCAGTCAGATAAAAATTATGAAAACCAAATTCATTGTCATACCATTTGGGACAAGAAAGGGATCAAGATGACAGGTAGGTCTCCAGAACCCTGGCCTCCGGCAGTTTCAAAACAAATCCCTTTGTAATTGTTGGATGTGTTTCAATCCTTCTTGAAGATGTCACAAATGTTCCATTTCAGAACCCTTTTGGACCTTCATACATAGATCAATTAACCTAGCTAAGTGCCCTCAGCAAACTAATCAATGGTTTTGTCCTTGGTGGTTTATCTAAGATATCATTACAAAAGAAGTTGATTTTTAACGAGCTGGGTTCGCGCGCCATGTTTGGGTGTAAAATAGAGCCCCCCCGGGGCGCGCGAACCCAACCCATAAGTTTAGACACTTGATGAGTTAGTAAACCATTGCACTCCCCCTGTACTGGGCACATTCATGTTTCATGAGGGTATTTGTTTTAGCTACTAATGAACAGGTGCTTTTCGTCAGGCAAATGGAAAACAAAATTGAATCATAAACCATGATCATAAGTTTTCATAAATCATCATTCCATATTCGAGACATACTAAGTGCAGTGGGTCCGTGAGGGACTAAATATTTGGCCACCTTGGAAAACTTACTTACTTAGAGGGATCAGAACGTGTCTAAGCTTTAGTTTCTCTTAGTTGGGCTTGGGTTCACTATATACCCAAAATAGGCACAAACCCAACCAAGAAACAAAATACAATTTCTTTTCCCAGGAAACCCACAGAGAAAGAACATAAGGATCTTTTCTTGGAGGGTTCTGTTCCTGTTGTTTTCACAGTGTTCATCTTAAAAAATGATATAATATTCAGGGAAATACTTATATATCCTTATCCCCCATACACTGGTAGTAATCCCATGGTGGTGGTGGTCCAGGCTCATCCAACATCATGACCCGGCCATTCTGAGGCAGCTTCCTTCCTCTCTCGTCATCAGCACCTGCAAAGGCAGTTCGCTAACCCAGTGGGTGGAACCAAGTTGAACTGCTTTGGAAAGCCCATGGTCATAAACGAATCGATGGGGACTCAGACCAAATAAGGAAAACTTTTCGAGCATCCCTATTATGAGACATTCCCATATTACAAGGGCCACATAATTGCGAAATCCCAGCATTGTCACAGGTTCAACAATGGGGCCTAGGGTTACAAGGGCAACAAAACCAAAGGCTTTGGCAGTGGCCCACACCCATCAAATTAATTTCAAAGTGTCCTATTTCCATCCTTTCCCTGAATCTCAGATGATCAAGTGGTCATATCACTGAGGAAGCCTTGGGGATATCTCAAAATATATAACCTTATTTCTTTGGTCTAAAGTCTAAAACCTACTCATACTTGTAACCCAGTTTAGACCCTGTAGAACCCCATCTTAAATGGTAAATAAGAAAATTGATTGTTGCATGGGTACTTGGTGTTTTTTTGCATCGTGCTAGTATCCCCATCACTTAGATGGTATAAATAACATTTCGATAATCTTGACCATGGCATATATCCAAATTTTTGTGACATCTCAGAATGTGGTCTTTGAAAAAAGTAAGGGCTGCCCCAAAACCCAACTATTATGTTTGCTTTTAAACACTTTCGGGCACCCCAAAGAATCTTGGAATAACTTGGGCAACTTTCCATAAAAAACAACAGGACAGGCAACCCAGCAGCTGCCCTGGGAGAAGCGTTCATTGTTTATTCCAGCTCATCCTTCCGGTAGTCATGGTCACTGCGTTGAACAGCGCTTCTGGCATTGAAGAATTGCTTGGCACAAGGTATCTACCATTTTCTCTGGGTAGTGTTGGGCAAAGTGGGACCTTCTTTGTCCCCCCTCAGACCCCTCGATCTTTTGATGTGTGTGGGAACCATCACAAAATTTGCCATCCAAAGCCCCAATGATTTCAGGGACATTGGTAAGCATACATGTCCGTTTCTGCATGGGGGTCCTGGTTTCTTTTGAAACCAAGCCTAGCATACACTGGTCAAATTGGATCAGCTTGATGGATTCATCGAGATTCATCAGATGTTGAACCTCAGAGGGTCAGCGATGGGGAGTAAAGACTAAAACCAATTTCAAAACTGAGTTGCGGAAAGCCGGCCCCACGCTAAAGAACCATGCGGGTGTTCCATTCCGAAATACCCACCAGTTTGATGCTGATATGTCATCAACCAAGCGCATAGATCTATATAACCCAGAGCATCCTCCAGGTTCAAAAACTTCTGGTTCCCCTTCATCCGTTTCCAGTTGCTAGCCATGAGCTTACAGACATAAGTACACGGCGGGCTCAGGCTGAGGTGCCAAGGACGAAAAGTGCTCACATCTTGTATCAGGGTTCTTTGGAAACTTTCTAGGCCCAAATCCCAGAAATGCGCAATATCATATGTTCTTCTGCAAGTCCCCCCAATTTCTCGAATACGTGGCGCCAACCTTGGCACCGAAAATATTTCCCACAAAGTACATCGGTTGTCCCATGGAGTTGGTTCCCTCTTGGAGCTGAGCATGGACTCCATGTCTTTGAAAGGCATGTAGATCACTGAAGGAACTAGAGCTGCAGCATGCTTGAGGGTCTCACTGGCCCAATGGGCAATCTCTAACTCAGTAGGATTTGTTGGGGATCCACTTCGCTTCTTTCTGGTCTGATTCCTCGGCAACGGTCTGGGTTTAGACTTTGGACTCGCACTCTTTGAACACCGTCCCAGAAGTTGGCACAGCACATGGAGGTTTTTTCTTCACAACAGTCTTGGTGGATCGTTTTTTTTTCGATTCTACCTTCCCAGTACTGAAAAACTCATCTACTGAACAGCCATCATCATTTGGAGGGATGTCAGGTGTGGCCATTGTATTGGCCCAATTTGAGGCATGGAAAATATTGCAATGGGTGAAAAGTCATGTGCAGTGCCAATCATTGATGATAGGGCATCAAACTGACAAGAATTGAGTTAACCAATTGCGATCATCATGTGGACAGTAAATCAAGATGACTACAACGATTTTCAATAGTACCAGTTTGATTTGAAAACAGAAGATAATGGAATGGTCTCTCAAAATGAGGCGCCCTTTTTCTTCAAACTGATAATTTTTAGGGAAAAAAAGGGCGCCTCATTGTCAGACATACCGACGTAGAAACATTTCAATAACTGGTGGCAATTGCAAGGCAAAAACAAAAGGAAGTAGGCATGCTACTGTTTTCCCAGCTNGTAGAAACATTTCAATAACTGGTGGCAATTGCAAGGCAAAAACAAAAGGAAGTAGGCATGCTACTGTTTTCCCAGCTCTGGTCTTTGCTCTCGTAGTGAAAATGAGTAGGCACTCTTTGGGTAGCGAAGCATGATAAACAGGCGCTGAACCAGCGTTGCTTTTCCCAAGAGATTGTGTTCCACCCGGATGGCTTTGCTAAATCAACTGGTGCAAAAACCTATTTTTCATTTGGTCCTTCATGGTTTATTGTGTGGGAATTGCAAGATAGTTTGATAAAATGATGCAAGGCCACCACAGGATTTTGGAACCCCCAAGCAAACATTGGCTCTTGCCGTCATGGGTAAAAGCTCATNGGAATTGCAAGATAGTTTGATAAAATGATGCAAGGCCACCACAGGATTTTGGAACCCCCAAGCAAACATTGGCTCTTGCCGTCATGGGTAAAAGCTCATTCGAGACCTACTGCTAATAGTATCATCAACTAGGAAATCCCTTTTCAGGATTTGGCACGAGTAGATCGACCAGGCTTCTTTCCCCGACCTGGGTTTTTTAAGACCTTGCTCTTGGCTGTTGCTGCTTTCTTTGCTGCCGCTTTCTTTGGTGCTGCCTTGGGGTGTGCTTTGGCCATGGTTTCAGGCCTGGGCTTTCTTGGCTTGTACCCTGGCCGTTTGCATGTGGAGCAACCACTTGGGGTGAAGTAGCACCTGGGACACCCTAAAACCTTTGAACCAGCATCAGGCTTCGGGAGATCACCATCAGCATCACCCTCCCCCTGAGCAGCATTGCCCCCAACCCCACCATCGCCACCCTCACAAGCAGGAGCATCATCCAACCCCGCAACCAGCACAACCTCAGCACCACCACCCTCAGCATCACCACCTTCATCCTTTTTGCCAGCACCCGCCTCCGGCACAGCAGCACCCTGGCTCGGTTGGTTGG
>BGPT01000103.1:275130-340275 GCA_003297045.1 Symbiodinium sp. clade C Y103
AATGTAGGTTTTGATTTATCCCCACATGATTTCTGTGGCCAACTGTCCCAAGAGATCCACGCCCGAATGGTGCCTTACTTCCCACATCTTCTCTCCACTGTCCTGCAAGGGGAGGCAGATACTAAAATCAAGTATTGGCTGGTTAGTCATGGTGAACAAANAAGATATGATATCCATATAAAAAGACGATGGGGGTTTGTAGCCCCAAGCCTATCACTAAGATGTTGTGAAATACATGGGTATGGGTAAGTGTCCCAAGAGAATGTAGGTTTTGATTTATCCCCACATGATTTCTGTGGCCAACTGTCCCAAGAGATCCACGCCCGAATGGTGCCTTACTTCCCACATCTTCTCTCCACTGTCCTGCAAGGGGAGGCAGATACTAAAATCAAGTATTGGCTGGTTAGTCATGGTGAACAAAATTCCCTTGAGTTACATTTTTTAAATCCAATGACAACCAGGTCACCAACCACCTCCAACACCATCCACTTCAGTCCTCTGCAGGTGAAGACGAAGATCGCCACCGGCCACCGACGGCCCCCACCAACCCAGCCCAGCTGCCACCCCCATCGGTCGGCTGAGGGTGGGAACATGGTTATNGCAGGTGAAGACGAAGATCGCCACCGGCCACCGACGGCCCCCACCAACCCAGCCCAGCTGCCACCCCCATCGGTCGGCTGAGGGTGGGAACATGGTTATTTATGGGCATTTCCCCCCACAATAAATGATTCTTAATCCTATAGGTGCATGTGGTTCACATTACAATACCGTAAATATAGTTACATTGCAGTACNGGGCATTTCCCCCCACAATAAATGATTCTTAATCCTATAGGTGCATGTGGTTCACATTACAATACCGTAAATATAGTTACATTGCAGTACATCCCAAATAGTTCAATTCATCTATAGATATTCGAAGATCCGAAAAAATAGAATTTGAGGGCACCCCAAAAATATCTTGTATAATATCTGGATGGAAACCACCAAAGATAGCCAAGTGTTCACCTTGATTGATTGACACCAAATGGGGGCTAATGATTATAAATATATATATATATAGCATGAAAACCAACAGGACACTACTCAGTAGCATTGGGATAATATGGAAAGAAACATCTAATGGGAATCCATGGCATCCGTGATGTTGAACAAGATATCTTAATAAATATATTGGTGGTTGTTATCATATGTTTATATTTTATATATCACCTGATATCCATGTAAATATATATATATATATAATTATCCAGATATGTCAATATGTTATATATATATAAATATATATAAATATATAACTATTTTCAAGGCCCAACAATCAATTTCCAAGATCCCTTGATCAAATGCAAATCCTTTTTTTACTTAAGTCGCAACGATTTTTTTGTCGAGGTCTACGAAGCCCTGCGCCTGCCACGAAAAACGAGCCCGAGGTCATCGAGGTCCTACGCCTGCCACGCGAGATCATCGGCATGTCCAAAATCAAAATTGACGACAGTTTCACAAAACGCGACTTTCGACCCTTTCAAAACGTCGTTCAAGTTTACCGAATACTGCGCCTGCCACGATACATGAATTTCAAAAGCACCTCTCATTTTGAGCCACGCCTCCTAACGTTTCAGTAATGTGCAGAATGTCACACGCCTGCCACATTTCTTAAAAAGTGCCATTTGTCCTCCGCCTGCTACACACAACGGCCTTTCGGATTTCCAAATGTCCCGGATTTCCCATGCCTGCGACATGAACATAGCGTAAAAAACGAGCACGGCACGCAGGTAAAACGATACCTTTCGACATGATCAAAAATTAGCCGAAACATCCGTGCGAGCCTGCGCAGTCGAAACGCACATGAACATCTCAAAGAGGAACTGTTACACAAAAATTTACAGGAAATATGCGCGCCCAGGATGCGCCCACGAAACGCGCACAACACTTTGTGCGAGCCTGCGCAGTTGAAACGAAACGATGACACACATTATATGGAAATTTGTGGGAAAACTGGCGCGCACCTCGACCACACCAGGCCTGTACCATTACCGTGGGAACCCCTCACTGTGGACACACTGTTTGGCGAAAAATTTTCATATTGGCGCCGTTTTTCCAATCAAGGCCTTCGGGTACAAAAAATTTTGTAGATACTAATGCTTTTGGCGTCTCAAAAAAGAAAAAACTGATATGCATGAATTTGCGATTGTATTTTGTGGACGGGTAGCAAAGAGCCTGCTACTTACGATTTTGTTGTTTTCTCCGCGCCTTTTTACTGCAAGAAGTCTCTGGGTCTTGGCGATTTTATCCTGCCCGTTTCCAGATGTGCAGTGGCAGACTGTTTGTATACGGGCCAGTCTCCAGAATTGCTCAATCCCAAGGGGTGTTGGGGAAGGGCTTGGGGGCTGGCTGCGGCAAGCGGCTGGGGGCTGGTGGTGGGCGCGGGGCTTCCGCGAGGATCTGGCTGATGGCGGGAGAATTGCCATCGACGCTGGTCTGGGCGGACAAGTCGAAATCCAAGTTTGCATGGCCGCTTCGGTGAAGTGAGCATGGCGCTCCATCGGGCGATTTCGGCTGTGGCCACGGATCGTTGGAGAATGGCCGGGGCTTGTCTGGCTCTGGATTGGGCCAAGAGACGGATGAAGGTGGCTGCCTCTTGGCTCCAACGAACAGCCTCCCATCTCTATGCCCAAGACTATCAGGCGGCAGCGCCGGGATGTCACCAGTTCAGGGTACGTTCTTTCTTTGCTGCGGCGTGCTGCATGGAGGGCCGCCCCTGCGAAGGCCCCAGCCCGCCGGCGAGGTTGGCCACCCCGAGTCAACGGGGAGACAAGGGTCGTGTCAATAACTAACTGCACGCCCCCCCATGAGTCGAGGCCGTGGGCTATGACTTCTATGCGCCTCTCATCTTGCCGGACAAAAAAGTGCTGCAGGTTGAGATCTGCCACTCTTGTATTGGTGGTGACGCGTGCTCCCGCTTCGCGGTAGGTTCGGGCGGCGGCTCATTCCAGTGGCACGCCACGGCTGCGAAGAATCCCGGGCTGCGGGCAAGCTGCACGATGGTCGCCAAGAAAATCAAAAGCGCGACGGCACCGGCAGTGACGGGAAGAGGAAGTCGCAGGCGGCGGAGCAAAAGAACTCCGAACAGCGGTGTTGGGTATGTGGCGGTGGGGATTGTATGGAATCGTGGTGAAGGGCCGACTGGCATGGGGCCCGGCTTGCGATTCAAGCAATGCTTGGCTTGGGGGATCCAATGCCTGTGTCAATGCTGTGCGGTGTGTGCGTTGGCATGCCCGTGCTGCTGTTGTCACCCGTTGCCAAGGGTAGGGCCCTCGAAATCGTGGGATGGGTCTGGTAGTGCTTCTCTGGCTAGCAGTTGGCGCCAGTCTGGCGGTTCCCAACCCAGCTGCCGGAGTTGTTCGGCGCTGCGAATGGCTGCTTGGATGCCCGGCGTGGCTTTGGGCGGTTGGTGAGCATGTGGTGGAGGCTGCTGCGTGCTGGGGGGTTTGGGCTTACAAGATTGGAAGGACGTCCGCCCAAGAGGCCCAGTAGGTTGGAGTTGCTGTGGCCGCCGCTGACGTGAGGCCAAGGCCGCCCATGTGAAGGGGCAGGTGGGCCGTGCCCAGTGCTGGCGCTGGAAGAAGCGCTGCATCCAAAAGTTGGGTGGGGCAAGCTACGACGGCAGCATCATGGTGGGCTGCAAAATTGTCAGCACGTTGCAAGACATAATTTGTCCATGGCGATGGCACAAGAACAGTGTAACCTGCAGTGTTTTGGATGTAGTTGTAGGGTTCATAAAATTCACCGGGGGGAGGAGGGCAGTCAGGGCAGGGAGGGGCGGAAGGGAGAGAGGCCTAAAATGAATAGCAAACTGATGAACAATCAGGCCACGGGGTTGGCCACCTTCCCCCTTACTTCGCCAAGTAAAGGTCAAAGAAACCCCACTGGAGTTACTTGTCGTGAATACAGAGTAACCAGACAAACCACTATGAAATTAGGCCCCTTGCATGTTTGTCAGGTACCCACAAAAAAAACGACGACGTGACACGATACAAAACGAAATGACGGGCCAAAATGCAAACACAAAGAAGACTTAGCAATGCAATCCTGCGAACCTCAAAGCTTCACAGTGGTTTTGCAAAAATTATGACATGAAACCGCATGGACCTTGGGATATTTCTAACCAGACTCACGCCTGTCCTTCCACACCAAAAACAATATGGACAAAAATTTCAATTATAGACATGGTGTGGTCTACTTGAGGTTTGGCAAAAAAATGGACGGGCATAGGGCAAACGACTGAATACAAAATGGAGGGGCAAGTACCTCGAACAAAGCCCCCAAAACAAGAACCATTTTGTACAAATAGTTTTCAATAAACAAAAGCCGTAGATTTTCAAAATTGATTGTTCATATCAAATAGCCATTTTGTAAGGCCAAACGTGGCGAAGTCAAAGGCCCCGTGTTGAAAAAAACCATCGATTGAAGTGCACGAAATGGCGAAAGACGTCTTCACGTGATTGCATAAACGAGCAACGATGATATGTGCAGCGATTTGTCATGTGAAATTCTAGGGTTCCTATGGCTAACGTTTGGACGGGTTGGGAGGCTAGGTCCATTGGAGGATTTTGCATATCAAAAAATCCCTCCACCAAGGTATTTTTTGTCATGATATATTTTTTATATCCAACTTTTGTAGTGCCAAGCCCAACCATTGTCTGCACCAAGCAAAACCAATCATACCCAAGCACCTACGGATATATCATATATATATATATATATTTATACATACATACATACATACATACATACATACATACATACATACATACATACATACATACATACGTATATATATATATATATACGTATATAAATATAAGTATCCCCATTGAAATTAGACCCATGGAGTCCCATGTTTTCCTGACAAACTGGTATCCGAAATTTTTTCTAGATTCCTGATGAGTGGTTCTGCAGTGAAAAAATCTATATCATGATATGTTCCCTCAAGATTGTCGGAATGTCTGTTGTTACAAAATGGTATCCAAAGAAGTGGTCCTGACATGTCTTGACGTGTTTTGTTGCACAATGGTAGGGCAAACCCAACTCCCACACTACAAAATGGCCCCGTGAGGTTCGTTATATATGGGAGACAAAACCTCCCCATTTCAGAGCGGAAATAACCACGGGGTTCGCCCAGACATTTTTACGGACAAATATTTTCAGGCAAAAATGTTTCTACAAATGCATTTTTTTACACCGAAGTGCCTTCATACATCGATTTGTTTTCACACGCTGCAATCTTTTTACGCGCGGGTGTTTACAAAGATGCGTTTTTTACTCTGACGAACTCTCATACCATCAACTACAAGCCAGGGCCACTGGGTTCTTGTAGTGTAAACCCTAAACCTAAGGTCTAAACAGCTAAGCTCCTAGGGTTTCACGATGAATGTTTCGAGTTGTTCAGACCTGACTAGTGGAAATGTAACCCAGGGCCTGGAGCATTAGCCCTTTTAACATCATCCATGTCTAAAGCATTGTGATGTGACAGGTGGTTCCAGCACTTGTTCCTAAAAACGCCTTGGTTTTCCTAAAAACGCCTTGGTTTTGTGAAAACAAGAAGTCAGAAGGACATAGGAAGGATTTGAAAGGATGGCTAAGTTGGGATATGGCTGGCCACCAGTCAGCACCTGTGGGTCTAGAATGATTGCCTCCAAGCCTNGTCAGAAGGACATAGGAAGGATTTGAAAGGATGGCTAAGTTGGGATATGGCTGGCCACCAGTCAGCACCTGTGGGTCTAGAATGATTGCCTCCAAGCCTATAAATCAATTAACAACACAATGACCTTGGGAAGATGATGCTAGACCACTGTTTTCTTAAAAACGCTTTGGTTTTGTGAAAACAAGACGTCAGAAGGACATAGGAAGGATTTGAAAGGATGGCTAAGTTGGGATATGGCTGGCCACCAGTCAGCACCTGTGGGTCTAGAATGATTGCCTCCAAGCCTNGACATAGAAAGGATTTGAAAGGATGGCTAAGTTGGGATATGGCTGGCCACCAGTCAGCACCTGTGGGTCTAGAATGATTGCCTCCAAGCCTATAAAGCAATTAACAACACAATGACCTTGGGAAGATGATGCTAGACCACTGTTTTCCTAAAAACGCCTTGGATTTGTGAAAATTTTGTAAGACATTTTGCGCTTCCATTTTGGGACCGTTCAATTTTTAAGACATTTTGCCCTTCCATGTGGTGAGACTCGGAAGGCGAATTGCTCATGTTCTTTCTAGTGTCTTGCTAATGTCTTCTTAGTGTCTTTCTAGTGTCTTTCTAGTGTCTTTCTAATGTCTTTCTAGTGTCTTTTAGGTATTGTCAGATCCAGTCAGTATCACTCCGAAGCAGGTGAGTCCGAGCAAAAGCTTTCGCCATGCTCAGACTGCCCCGATCCAAGAACATGCTTCCGCATGTCTCTTCATGGTCTGCTTCAGAACAACACCAACCAAAGCAGAACAGTGAGCAAGACATCAACCACGCATGAATGAGATTGGATGAGATTGGTTNTTCAGAACAACACCAACCAAAGCAGAACAGTGAGCAAGACATCAACCACGCATGAATGAGATTGGATGAGATTGGTTTTTTTAACATGGTGATGTCTGAGGGGTAGCTGTCCTCGCTACAAACCAGCTTCAAGCACATATTCAAGTACTATAGATGCTTAGGGTCTAAAGCATTCATAAGATTAGGGTCTGAACCATTAGGACTGAGTACTTTATCAGACCCTATTCACAGAACCCCCAGGGGTTCAAGCTTCAGATCCTCTTGTAGTTGAGGGTATGAACTCTCTGTACACACATATGTTGCTGCAAACACGGGTACTTGTGCAAATGGACGCCCTTACACAAAAAAAATGCACGAACCTTTAACACAAACGTTTTTGGGTTCATTTTTGTTACATTTCCGACGACGGACATGCACTTCGCACGAAACAGTTCAGCAAGCAAATGCAAAATCGCATTCCCATTATAATTTTCGACGATGCAAACGCATTTTGTGCCAAAGGGTTGCGCGAGGACAATCATATAACATATATATATGTATATAATATTCCTTTCTCTTTTAATAATTTTTTTTCTTTCCGCCTGCTGCCAAGAGATTGCCTCGCTACTGCTTACACTTGCATGAACACATGTGCATATGAAGATGACAAAGGCCAATTTGTGGATGCGCAATCCCTTGTCATTGTACCCTAACCTGAGGCTGTACCATTCTATAGAAACAAATTGGGTTTAGAAAATGAATCGGAGGGTTCTGGGTTTTTTGTGGGATGGTTTGGAAGTGTACCTGTGGAATGAATTCTCTTGAGAGCCTGCATTTTCCTGGAATAATTTTAAAAGTGACCCGGTGAACAGAGTCACATACTATTTTTTTTTGGAAGGAACACCCCAGTCAGACAAGCAACCTGGGTCGAACACGAAGGTACTTATAGAATGGATGGATTTGGGTGAATAATGTTCATGAGTATCCCATGAATCAAGTTGACAAGGAAGCGCCCGACGCAAATTCTAGGCTCTGCACCGCAACAATTGTGAACAAGCATGGAAGCAAACAATTTTGGGTTCATCCATTAGGTACCTATCTATTGAACCGTCGAGCTTGTTCCAAGGTGGTGGAACATAGAAAAATTAAGTTGCATGGATTAAAATTTATTGGCCTTCTCCATGACCATAAATATGGTGGATGAAAAATCGTGGCAACGGATTGGTCGTGAATTGTCATCAGGATTCCCCCATTGTCTTTCAAAAGGCCGCAGCACGTCTCGGCTTATAGAATAATTGTTTGAATGCATGATTTCGGCTAATAAATTTGTTTCTGTGGAATGAATTGGCTGATTTTTTCTGTTCCGTCACTCGAACATGTTGATCTTTATGGAATGCATCAATGGGTTGCCCGTTTTTTTTCCCGGATGGATGTGTATCCGAGAGTGCCGTATCTAATACAATGACGTTCGCCTGTTCATGGAATTATTTTTCGAGCCCGATCGAACATTTTTTTTGCAAACCTTGGTTTGAGGATGGTGCCCCTCATGCGAATTCCACAAACAACATATCGTTATTCTTTGAAGGCACCGTAGCGGGGGATGATGTGTACTGTGCGCAATAATGCTGATACGATGATGATGATGATGATGATGATGATGGTGCGGATGATGATGATAATGATGATGATGATGATGATGGTGGTGGTGGTGGTGGTGGCGGTGGCCGTGGTGGTGGTGGTGGCGATGATGATGATGATGATGATGATGATGATGATGCTGCTGCTGTTGTTGCTGGCGGTGGCAGCGCTGGCGGTTTCCAGGTGGCGGTGGTGGTGGTGGTGGCGGTGGTGGTGGCGGTGGTGGTGGTGGCGGCGGCGGCGGCGGTGGCGGTGGCGGTGGCGGTGGTGGTGGCGGTGGCGGTGGCGGTGGTGGTGGTGGTGGCGTTGTGGTGATCATGTTTCCGTGAAAGTGGAGGAGGGATGCTCATGACAACGAATGCTGGCAGCAACTCTTTGGAAAAGAAGCCTTCGCAGATGCTTTCGGGAATTGGGTGTGTCAGTCCTGGTGGTGTCTGTCCTGGTGGTGTCTTGGTGGTCTCTCAATTGTGTTTCGGGTTCGTTGCTGTCTGAGTGCCACTTCGGTCGTGTCCGTAATGTCTTGTCGTGTCCCGGTCGGTCTTGGTGCATTGCCCATGTCTTGATGGTGTTTCTAAGGTGTGTTGGCAGTGTTCCGTGCCTTGGTGGTATTGACGGACTGATATTTTGTTTGACTATCTGTAAGTACCAAAATTTCGCCAAAGGAAACGCAACATTTGGCTATTGGGGTTGTATGTTGGGTTAATTGTTTGGTCTGTATTTAAAATCATTTGGGGTTGGTTTAGGGTTTGTCTTGAGGTTGGCTTAGGGTTTTTTTGGTTTGGTTTAAGATTGGTTTTAAGTTTGTCTAGGGTTGGTTAACAGGTTTGTTTAAGGTTGGCTTAGGGTTTCTTTCCTTCCGTCCGTCCTTCCCTCCCTTCCTTTATTCCTAGACCCAAAAGACAGGGAAAAAGCAAAAGAGATAGCCCTCCTTTTATTGTTAACGTTTTTCTGTGTGTCTGTCGCGTTGCTTCTACCTAGCACTGGTGCACGCTTTTGACGGTATCCCACGCGGTAAAAAGGTGCTACTGGGGCAGGCTCAGACTCAGGCATGTTTCCGCATGCGAATTTGTTTGTTGAAAACGTTCCTACATGTTGTGCCAAGGTGGTCTGCGACGGTACTGCGGAAACAACCTGCCACAAGGGTGCTTCCGAGGATTCCTTTACAAACACTCAAGAACATCGCTTCAATGGTCTGCACGAGTGTCACCAGTGTTTGCTCCAGGACCTTGAATTCTACAGGTCACCTTGCAGTCACGCGCTTCACTGCTCCAGTTTGTGGTCGAATGATCTTGGGTAGAATAAATGAACAACAATCATGGAAGACAATCATGGAAGCGTCTCAGAAAGAGATCCAGTGGAATATATCAGAGATCTGCACCCCTCCGTGGTTCAAAAGCAGAGAGGGCATGCTTTTGCCCTCTGTATCAAGAAGCGACGGCAGAGGGAGATTGGCGAAAATTGCCGCAATACGGTTTTTGCACCTTCTTTGGGCATGATTGCACTGCGAAAATTGAGATCCACTTACCTACACGTGTGTCAGCGGCCTTCACTAGGTCGTTCGTGGATACTAGGTGTTGTTGTGAGCATGGGTTGTTGACCCCGTCGATGGGTAGCGTTTTGTGATTAGCGCTCCTCGCTCGCTGTTTGACTAAGGGCGCACACTGGTCATTTTGTAGTTGGTATAATCGTAAACACAAGAATAAACGTTGCAGAAAATCCTGGTAGCCATTGGTGTGCCAAGGAAAAATAGGTGGTGTGCAAACAATCAAGTCCGCCCATGCAATACAAGTTGTGGTTGTATGTTGTTCACTGTCTGGCAAAGAAATGACTTTCCCCAAACGTCTCAGCATTGCGTGAGGAGTTGGTAGCAAGGAGGTTCCCATTTGTCGTATGAGTTACAGTGCCTTAGAGAGGCTAGTGGGATGCGCCGTGTAGTATGCTGGCTGTTTTCACCGACGGCAGACCATACTAAAGTTCTTCGATTGCCTTCGAGTAGAGCTGAGGCTCTTGGTTGCCTACTAAACAGATATCATAAGTATTCATAAGTTCCCTCTTGTCATCAGAAATGGGGCTAAGTAGCCAGAGCTTGACATTGCCAACGACAGAATGGTCGGTTTGAACGACTTTGTGGCGCAGTCCAACACCTTGAGCGACCAATTTATTCTCGTGGACCTACAAGGCCTCTGCAAGGCCTATGCCCTGCAACATCTGGGCCGTGGCGCAGTACCTCTTCAATATCCAAATTTCCGATACCTGATGCTACTGTTACTTGAATGGGCCACTGACCCCTTCGCATCAGCGTGTTGGATCAGGTGCCTTTGCCAATCGCTTTCTGAACCCGGCAGCGGAGCTCGCTAACAATGCCCATGCAAGAGACGGTGACGCGGCGGATGACCAAAGTGATGAGGCGCAAGTGTAGCAATATAATATGATTCCAGTGGAAAAAAGATCGGCTTTACACGTCTTTACGAAATAGTCCGACATAGCCATAGCTTGAAAATATACACTTTCCGCATCTGAAACGTAGACCCTCTGCAGCTGGACATCGATTCAGCCTGACCTCGCCCATTTGTCGAAGGATGGCGGCAGCTGCTCAGCGAAATACCATACAGCAGGAATTCTTTCCATGACGTATCTCTGGGCAGAAAGCTTACTTTCAAATGCGTCACGGGGATGAATCCCTGTTGCGAGTTGGCGTGTACTGGGCAGCGCTGGGTTCAACTATGTCTGATGCTATGTGCAAACGAAATAGGCGACGTGGGAGACGCTCCTTACACATTGCATGGCGATTTGTGTACCGGCACCGTAGCTGCCATAGCCATAAGTAGGTCATTTGAATTCAACGGAATTGGCTGTGTTGAGAGCAAGGTTCTTTACATACTTGGATCATCCCGGCATATTGCGCATTTTGGAAAAACCGTTGGTTGGTCCTGTTGTTGTATTTGCTCGTTGCCTTGCCCGGGGTGGGACGTTGGTCACCGAAAAAGGCCTGCGTTGGGGCGTTTGGGAGCTTGCTGATCATATCTTCCTGTGATGGTTGGGAGTTTGTTGATCATATCCATATATACACAACTGGTGTTTATCCAATTTCCCAGTGACTGAACTTCTCATGGAAATAGACCGCAAACCAGCCCGCATGTGTATCCAAGATGTCCAGCCATGAAAAGGAGCCATCCCCCAATTTTCCATGTTCAGACAGACGGTCTGCTCCGCCCACCCTTTTTCCCACTCATCCAGCGGCATAGGACTGGTTCGACTCGTGTGCTGCTTCGATCCCAGATGCTCCTGCATGTCAAACTCATCAGATGCCAGGATGAAGCAAAAAAATCCAACCCACAACTATAATGGGGGTGTGTTAGAATCCGTTTTCATCATTAAAATATGAACGATTTGACCAACAAATATACATCCGTTGAATTGATTGAACGGAAAATCAATGTACTGGTTTTCCCTAGATGTATGGGGGTTTCCTAAAATAGGGGTACCCCAAAATGGATGGTTTATAATGGAAAATCCTATTAAAATGGATGATTTGGGGGTACCCCTATTTTAGGAAACCTCCATATAAGGAAGTCCTCCAGATTTTCCCGGAAACCAATTCTGGGCAAACATGGGTGATGGTTTCAACCTCCTGCAATAATTCTTGGCAGTCAAATGGATCATGCCAGGAGGGATGCAAATCAAACGTTTTGGAAACCGAGCAAAACTTTGATGATTGACGACTCAAGCATGCAACATGATGATAAATATGCCTATGGGACCTCAGATTGAATAAATTCACCACTAAGACATACCAGAAGGACCTTTCTGGAAGTATATCATTTAATGATTTAATGTTCAGCCCTTCAGCAGTTCGAGGAACACCAGACTGAAACCCTTCCAGGTTGACGTCCTCGGCAAGGTAGGGACTACCTTCGGCAAGCCCCGGGAAGGTCCCAGGAACTGGAGGGGAGGCGAAAAACACCAGACACGGATCCTCTCAACTGAGACTTGAAAAAATCAACACACCTCAACATGACGGACATAAATGCATGTATACCGTATACCAATGGAATGAAACGGACGTAAATGGATGTAGATACATGGAACCAAGTGCATCCCAGCCTTGCATCTCTGTAGCCTGGCGTTCACCCCAATTGGTAATGCCACTCAATTGGGCTATGGGGGATCCCCAAGTCACCATGGGTTTTAAGAAATACTAAAAGTGTGTAATGACTTGGATGATTTGGGGTTGTCCCCATTTTCGGAAACCTCCATTTAAGAAACAAGGAAGAATCGGGGAGAATTGCAAATGACTATAATCCTGCTCAGAATACTCATCAGAATCCTGATGATATGTCGAACAATTGTTGTGGATGATTTTACCTACCTTGAAAATATGACTTTCAAGTTGCCATGGTTACTGCAAAGTAGTTATGGTACGACTGTACTGCTTCACTTGTGGGTGCACCCAACCAAGATTTGAGTGTCATCCACCGCTGCCAGTGTCTGTCCATCCAGAGTCTTTTCCACCCAAAACCAGCAACATTCTCCCTGGGCCCCAAGAATGATGTTCCTCGCAAATAGGTCTCTCTATCCCAAAATCCTAAATAAAAATCGGTGATTTCCCCTATACTGTTAATTCATATCATGGAAATCGGCAATCTACAGATGATTTTCAAAATGTCCATGTTGTCGTGTTGAGTCGAGGGATTGAAATGGCGTTTGGGTGCCCCCTGCCAGGCCTCCAACAGGTCGCAGAAGCTCTTGGCCAGGTTCCTGCAGCAAAAATTCGACACGAAACCCCGAGGATTTGGGGCATCCTCTGATAAACTAACAAAACGATGTGGAAATCCATGGCCTTTTCCGTTCGGAACATGTTCTACTCGTGGTGAATTTTCCACGTTGATGCGAAGTTCACACAGGGCAAAGATCGTTTGAATGATCCCTTGGCCCAAATTCAAATTCATTAAAACACCAAGTCCAAAATCTATGAGGCATGGTGAAGTCGCATTGAGGTCGCACTGAAAAAATCCGAATCTTTGCACTGAGGCTCTCACTTGGAAGGATGAACCACACCAGGCTGTGCTAAGTTGGCCTTGGCGTCTTCAGCGTCCTTCTTGGGTCTTTGGTCAGTGCTGACAGTGCTGAGTGCTGCATCCTGATGTCTCATTGTCATGTCCAAATTGGAATCATAGTCTAGATACACGTGGCGTACTGTATCCCAATGACAAGTCTGTTGCACGCATCTGGGATTTACTTTCCGACATATTTACGCACATACATAACATGAACATTAACATAAACATAAACATTGACATACTTAGCAGAGCGGGGTCAGGTTTGTTTTGCTCAAGGCCTGCGGTATATGGTAAACATCCATGTATTATGGTGTTTGGAATGAACTGCACAACTTCACTCCGATCCGCTTCTCTGCGGGTTGAGGAATGCTAAAANGCCTGCGGTATATGGTAAACATCCATGTATTATGGTGTTTGGAATGAACTGCACAACTTCACTCCGATCCGCTTCTCTGCGGGTTGAGGAATGCTAAAAGCACCGCTTGCATTTTGCAAGTTTCATTGGCCGCGTGTACGGCGAACTGACCGTGTGACAGCTGCGCTGATGAAAGCACTCTCCATTCGGCATGAAGAACAGCTCGGGCACATGATCGCTCGTCAGCTTCGGCGCATTCGGCTCACAAAGCCGTGCTCGCATGATCTCGGCTTCTTTCTGTAGGTCTGCGATCCTTTTCATCAATTGACCCTTCTCTCGTTCGGTGTTCTGTTTGATCTTGGTGATCTCTTTCATGGCATAGTTGAGTTCTTCCTGGAGTTTCTTGTTTCGCAACTCCAGTGCATGTGGAGCAGTCTGCTCCGGATTCATCTCTGTCCACAAGCGGTTGGCTTGCCTCGGTTCATCGGTCTGGCTTGCCGCGCTTGACAAAGATCTTGTCCTTGATCGTTCCGTAGGGCTCTGCAGGAGCGAGGAACTCGACATGGACATAGCTCGATCGNTCATCGGTCTGGCTTGCCGCGCTTGACAAAGATCTTGTCCTTGATCGTTCCGTAGGGCTCTGCAGGAGCGAGGAACTCGACATGGACATAGCTCGATCGGTAGAGCTCTGTTGTGTCATAGAGCTCGTCATGGATGTAGGTGCGAAAACATTCTGCAGCCAAATCAAAATTCGTCCACCAAAATGTCCAAGGATTCGTTCAGCCACAAGGATCAAAAGGGTGAAGACAACAATGGCATAGAAAAAGATTCCATCATGCTCAGTTGCTGCGCTGTCTCCGGCTGCATGTGCAACGGGCAAACCACTCAAAACCATCAAAGTCATCGCTGGCAAAATGCCACGTTTGATTGATGCCAGCATTGGTGTCATCCACATGTTGTGACTGTGATGCTTGGTCTGCTCAAACTCCTTGACAAGGGTTTCNCGCTGGCAAAATGCCACGTTTGATTGATGCCAGCATTGGTGTCATCCACATGTTGTGACTGTGATGCTTGGTCTGCTCAAACTCCTTGACAAGGGTTTCGTCATCCATCATCAAGTCGTTCTCTTCGATCTCGTACTTCGGTGGCAGTCGTTTCATTTGAACATGATGTGTCTCTTCGTTTTCGATGGTCAAATGCCCAGTCGTCAGAAGCTGCATCATCTGTGAAGACAACATAGGCTTCGTCAAGGCATCTGCTGCCATAGATCTTGTTGGCACAAGAGCCATCCATCGAATCCTTCCAGCAAGGCGTGACTCTCTGAGGCTCAGCACATAGATCCTCTGGTTCTTGTCCTGAGGCAGTGTCTTGCAGCCTGTCGTCAACTGGAAGACGTCGTTGCAGTCGCCATAGTCATCAATGGGAAGCTGAGGATTGCCAGCTTCTTGAACTGCTGCCAATTGGTGCAGTGAAGGGCTGTCAGCCTTGTGCAGCATCTCGCTGAGTCGGACACTAACAAGTGTCGCTGCTTCATGGCCTGAAATGGCCGCAAGAGTCTCAGCATGACTGGTGGAATAGGAGATGCGCTTTGCTTTGGCTCCATGACTCCAAAGTATGTGAGCATGTCCACCGTGTCGCTGCGCAAGTTGGTCGTCACAAATGACATCATACTGCCCTTCTCGAGGTTTGATGCGATCTTCCATCAAAAGAACCAAAACTCCTTCATGGGCATATGCTTTCTCCTTGGTGTGTGAACTTGAATCATGAAAGCAAGCAATGCGAAGTCCTCGTNGGCATATGCTTTCTCCTTGGTGTGTGAACTTGAATCATGAAAGCAAGCAATGCGAAGTCCTCGTTCTGGATGTAGTTTTCTGAAGTACAGGCCAACATCCTTGCGGTCTGCATTCTGAGCTTGCTTCAGAACTTGATTGGCTTGTCGAAGATGTCGAATCTCGGCAGAGGTCACATGTGTGGCCAAGTGAGAAACATCAGCCACAAGATCCAGCCGTGTCGCTGTAAGCCACAGCAAGGCTCCAAGGATTTATCTGTAGGAAGTAGTCTCTTCCTTGGTGAGCTTGTCGGTGTCCTTCCGCTCTGGAGCAATCTTGGCTGGAGTCATCTTGGCACAAAAATCACTTTGAACCATGCGGTATCCATCTGGCAGCTTTTCATAGCGTGCACCACAATGTTCAAAGGGCAATGTTTGTCGGCTGACCTTCTTGAACTTTCCAACAAAGGCAGCATAGTGATGGTCAAGCCATTCTTGAGGTGCAGCAACTGCCAAATCGTCAACGTGACATGTGCAGACAGCCAGGATGGATCCATCAGGGCGCTTCCATCGCCAACTGTTTTCGTCCAAAATGGATGCTGATCCTTTGATTTGCTGCAGATATTCTCTCAGGCAAAGTTGCCATGCCAAAGGTGCATCGTTCAGGCCATAGACGGGCTTCAGGCACAGAAGTCCCCACATAGAGGAATCATTGACCTTGAAGTCATCGGACATCGAAGCAAGATGTCGCCAAACATTTGGTGGTGGCAAAACGATCACAGCGCGAACTGGACTGTTGATGCCCATCTTCNCATCGAAGCAAGATGTCGCCAAACATTTGGTGGTGGCAAAACGATCACAGCGCGAACTGGACTGTTGATGCCCATCTTCAGCAACATGCGCCTGATCTCGTGGAAGCTCAATCCTTTCAGAAATGCTCCACCAATGTCCCATGACTCCACATTGAGGTCAAAGACAGCAGCCGCACTCAACAGCAGTCGTTGACTCAATCTGGTAGCTGTGGTACTGCGTGTTGTCAGAAGGTCCTTTTGCTTGTCAAGACATCCTCGGGCACATAGCCTGCTCTTGACCTTCTTGGTGCCGTCGGCCACTTTCTTGAACTTGCGGACCCATCGTGCATCGATGATCACATGGTCCTGAGTGAATGCATCTTTGTGGATCTTTTGGAAAACTTTCTCCTGGACAAATTGTGACACTTCAGCTCTATCCGCTTCTTCCACTTGCTTCCAGATGCCATAGACATCATCTTCGTTGATGTCATCATGTTCAGTGTCTACTCGATAGACTTCTGAGGTTCTCAAGTCGACATTCAGAATGGCATCAGTGCTGGAACCAATGTGGAACAGATACTCGTGGTTCGCAAGATCACGGCATTGTTGTTGATGTNTGTGATCGCATCGTTGAAGAGCTTCTCAGCAGTGGCATTTTCTGCCCAGAGTTGTGTACCAGTCCAACTGATTGGCAAGTCAGACCGGATCTTCTTGCGACAGTCCATGAGGTGATGGATCGCCGAAGCATTGTAGTAGATGGAGTGTGAGGACCAATAGTCCAATCGCATCTTCTTCTTCTCTGGGGCTATGACCACTGTTCTGGTGTCTGGACCATCTCGTTTGAGATTTTGTTCAGGATGTTCTGATTGCATTGAAATGTCATCTTCATTCATGCTGGCACTGTCAGTGGTTGATGTGCTGGTAGATGTTGATGGATTGGATGCTTCCATGTTGGATGCTGTGGATTTCTTCAGGTCACGCTGAGTGTCCTCTTCTTGGTTGAAGACGTGGTAAAACAGGTAGATGAGACACACATCTTCTGAGTTGGATGCTGTGACCTTCTTCATCTTGATCGGGTCAGCTGTCCAGTGCTCTTGGATGTGATACTTGACGCTTCCAAGATTCCAGGTGATCAAGTAGCCCGTGGTATCACGTGGTGGTTTCACGAACTTCAAGGCTCTGCCATAGATCATGCCAGAGAGTGATCTNGACGCTTCCAAGATTCCAGGTGATCAAGTAGCCCGTGGTATCACGTGGTGGTTTCACGAACTTCAAGGCTCTGCCATAGATCATGCCAGAGAGTGATCTGGTCGTCAAAGAAGATGATATCACCACCAACTTGTCAAAGAGCTTCTGATCAAAGTGATCACCACTTGGAACTTTGCGCCATGTCATGCCTGTAGCTTTGTGCTCTGGCAGCTGGCCAAGAAAACGCTTGTTGTATGGTGGCACCATTTCTGTGGTCTTCATGACATCGATGATCTCATCTTCAGCTGCATCGTTGAGGCACAAGGAGGTGCTGGATGCAAGGAAGGTCTGGACATGTGGTCTAATGTGTCGGATGGAGACCAAGTATGGGCGTCCTTGATACTGGATGATGGCCACTCCTTCATCTGGATCGACGCGCAGCAAAAGTGCAGGACCTCGCCATCCAACATCGCCACGAACTTCACGATGAAAGTCAACTTCTGAAGTTCCTGCCACCAATTCGGTGGTGTCCAGTCGATGAGATCTGGTTCGTCCAGCCCTGGCAGTGCGGTCTTCCACTGCTGACAACGACATCTGTCGGATTCTGACGGCCTTCTCAAAGGTTGTGAGATCAGTCTGTAGGGCTCCAGCTGATGCCAAAATGCCGGGCGACTCCTCATTGTAGAAGCCCCGTGGCAGGATGCCAAACACTGCCATTGCCGGCGTCACCCCTCCATAATTGAGGGTAGAGTTGTGCGCCATGGCCGACTCCATTGCGATGTCGTTGGGCTCACAAATGATGCCCTGTCGGTCAAGTTCGGCCTTCAATTTCAGCATTGTCAATTTGGTAAGACCCACATGTCTTTCGGCAAGCCCTGTGCCTGTGTGCNCTGTCGGTCAAGTTCGGCCTTCAATTTCAGCATTGTCAATTTGGTAAGACCCACATGTCTTTCGGCAAGCCCTGTGCCTGTGTGCTGGGCTGCTGCTGGGCCAGCTGTGGTGCCCTTGTGCTTGCGCTCGATACTCAAGCGTTCAAACTCTGCTGCAGTCTCATGGCTCATCAATGAAACTTCTTGGTCCATGACAAGTGCTGCAGGAGGTCCAAAGAATCTCATCCAGTGTTCAAGAAGCTTCTGTTGTAGTTCTTGAGATTCTCGGCTGTTGATGGAGACAACTACTTTGTAGCGCGTGGNCAGGAAGAACCAACTGCCCCAAAGTTCAAAGAGGTCTGCTTGAACACACTGGTTGAAGGTGCCTGCATTGTTGACCTTGGTTTGTGGTCGATTTGGAAGTCGAACATAGCGTCGACAAATGCCGCACTTCATGACTGCATCGCTGACCAAAGCTAACACCTCTGCAGGCATTCCTACCCTGGACAGCAAATTGCGAAGGTCACCAGCTGGCGCGTGCCAATAGCGCTCGTGCAACCCCAGGAGGAGTCTTGTGGCAGTTTCTGGTCGATCCTTGGCCAACTGAGGCAATCGCTGGAAGACCTTCTTGAAGTCATACAATGGCTTGTGTGAGGTCAGCTGTCGTGGTTTGAACTCTTCCACTTCGGCAGGTTCTTCATCTTCTTGTTGCACTGGAACAAGTTGTTGTTGTTGTTGATCTGGTTCTTGATCTGGTAATGAAGGTTCAGCTTCAATGTCAGGCATTTCATCTTGGATTGCTGGTGTTGATGGTGCTCATGCTGGAAGTGGTGTCGAAGGTGCCGATCTCGATGGCATTGGTGTTGAGGATGCTGGAGTTCCAGAAGCAGGAGCTGGAGTTCGTGGCGCAGACTTGGCCACAGTGTCCTGTCGTTTGCCTTCGTCTCCAAGTTCCTTGCCAAAGAGGGTGATCTGCCAAGCGCCAATTTCCACTGCTTCGGCAATCTGCCTCTTGCTGCATGTGGTCAGGTCTTGTGGTTCATCCATGACCCAGTGCTTGACTGTTCCATGAACTTGGATGCGCAAGGGAGCAGTGTGAATGGATAGTTGTGGTTCTGGAGAAGCTTTGGTGCTTGGTCTCAGGCAAACCTTGACGCCCTTGAGGTACATGAACTTCNTAGTTGTGGTTCTGGAGAAGCTTTGGTGCTTGGTCTCAGGCAAACCTTGACGCCCTTGAGGTACATGAACTTCTCAACGCATTCTCGCAAGATTGCAAGGAGAGTCTGATCAGTGAGCCAATGGTGGTAGTCCTTGCCAATGTCGCTGGCTTCACTGAAAATGGCAAGTGAATCTTGGATCACTTGAAGCAATGCAGCTTTCCAGTAGACTCTTGCCGTTGAATTCAAGGACATAGATTTCGGGAACTCCAGTGTCACATCTTCCATAGGTGTGCTTCTGGCAGCTTTCTTCCAGTCGTTGATGGGACTGGATGCAGGTGGTTCTGAACGAGGTCGCTTGCCATCGGCCGTTGGATATCGTCCATGGCGGCATTCACCTGGTAGTAGAGAATGTTCAACTCCTGGTGGTGCTGATCGGCCAAGTCGNACGAGGTCGCTTGCCATCGGCCGTTGGATATCGTCCATGGCGGCATTCACCTGGTAGTAGAGAATGTTCAACTCCTGGTGGTGCTGATCGGCCAAGTCGACACTTCTCGCACTTGTAGAGGTGACTATGCCAAATGTGATGCAGACTTCTGGGCCAAGCTTGTAGTCGAAGTTGTCGTGATTCATTCAGGTAGTTGATCACGTCTTGACACATGTGCTGGCACATGGCTCGAGGGTAAACTGCTGCAAGTGCTGTGCGATTGATGCCAGCAACTTTTCCTTGNATTCAGGTAGTTGATCACGTCTTGACACATGTGCTGGCACATGGCTCGAGGGTAAACTGCTGCAAGTGCTGTGCGATTGATGCCAGCAACTTTTCCTTGAAGTTGTCCATGTAGTTTCCCTCGATGACCGCTGCATCGTTTGGATGTCTTCCTCCATTTGAAATTGGAGATGAGGCCAGTGGCTTTCTGTATTGGTTGTTGATATTCATCAGTGGCACCAAGCATGCATTGATCACAGCGTTGTTTGGGTCTGCATCCAGGTAGCTCATCAGCTTTCAATGGGCTGTCGGTGAAAAGTGTTGAGCCCCATGGTTGTTCAGCGCCATAGCCACGACCAGCATAGGCTTGATGTTGAAAGAGCTTCTTGATGAAGTGCAAACCAGGTTCATCTTCTGCTCTGCCTTCTTGTTTCTTCTCAGGGCTCATGGTATTGGATGCCGTGCTATGGAACCTGCACCTTGGTGATGCAAAGATGACTCGTGGCTTCAAGATCTCAACGATCTTCCACAGCTTCTGCTGATGGTCGTAGTTGTTGATGTCCCAGCCATAGCGAAGGTCAATCGGACATGCAACCGACAGACCTGCCGTAGCCATCGCAAGGCTGAGTCTGCCAGAACCAGAGTAGAGCTCCATGAAGTGACATTCTGGATGGCCATGATCTTGAAGTTCCCTGAGCCATTGGTTCACATTCTCTGGGGTGACAACTCGTCTTCCAGATTTGCTGTAGAACTCTTCAGGGATCGCACGATAGTCGTGTCGAAGTTCTTTCAGCTTCTTTTCATCCTGGAATGGAAAGTTGTCGCCCTTGTAGGTCGGCATCCATGAGTCCAGCTTTCGCTTTTGGAACCAGTAGCACTCCAGGTCGTCATAGAGCAGGAAGTAGGTTCTGCCAGTCCATGGTTGACCAAGATCTCGATGTGCTGTTGCTGGATTCTGCCATGAGTCCTCAATGGTCTCTGTGCAGTCTTCGGTTGTGGCATAGTTGATCTCCGTTCGCCGCACTGGCAGGATCTTGTTGAGGTCAACTGGACAGGTCTTGGCGCATTGTGGAGTGTACATAGTCCTTCGAGCAACTCGATGTTCTCGAACTAGCCAGTGGCCCACAAGTGTCCAGCTGTCTTCATGTCGATTGATTGGTTTGGTCAAACGACCGATGGTCTGATCTGGTTGTTGAAGTTGGACTTGACTGGCAAATTGTTGAGCTGGGAATTGTTCATCTGCATTTGAAGTTGGATCTTGTTCAAGTGGTGGTAGTGAGTCATTTGCGTGTTGTGGTCGCAAGGTCTGAGGTTCACGCATCTTCTCTGATTGTTGATCTTGCAAATTTATTGGTGGTTGCAGTGAATGATTTGCGTGTGGTGGTTGCAATGTCTGAGGTTCACGCATGTCTTTCAATTGTGGATGTTGTTCATTCATTTGTGGTCGCAGTGAATCATTTGCGTGTAGTGATCGCAAGGTCTGAGGTTCACGCACATCTTTCATTGGAGATTGATCTTCAAGTGATTGCTGTAAATCATTTGCGTGTTGTGGTCGCAAGATCTGAGGTTCACGCACATCTTTCATTGGAAATTGATCTTTTGGATGTTGCAGTGAATCAGTTGCGTGTGGTGGTTGCAAGGTATGTGGTTCACGCACTTCGTTCAGAGGTTGCACTGACAAATGTCGATGTTGATGGTTGAGCTGGTTGATGCCCTTGTCCACTTCACTCCGATCCGTCTCTGCAGGATTGGAAAACTGCAGGAAGCAGTGCTTGACTTGTGGCTTCTCATGAGGCCATTGTTCCAAGCTCTTGTTGTAGATCTTGTGAGTGAGGAAGGAAACCTTCTTTGTGGTGTCACTGGGCATCTTGTCATGTTCTCTTCCATCAACTGGTAGTAGATAATGTCCAGAGTCAGTGAGGAGAAGTCTGAGAAGGATAGGCTCCTTTGTTGGACCAAGCATGTCTTCACGATGGATTGCCAGAAGACCATCTCCGTTGGGAAACCAATCTGCAAACATGGCAGCTTGTTGTTGTCGTAGAGCTGGATTGCCAACCAATGCTGGANATGGATTGCCAGAAGACCATCTCCGTTGGGAAACCAATCTGCAAACATGGCAGCTTGTTGTTGTCGTAGAGCTGGATTGCCAACCAATGCTGGACATAAGGAACCAGCACCGCCCAAAACGTCGCCCTTGTAGGTGATGTGGCGGTTGGCTGCGTTGAGCTTCAAGTTGACCTCACCCAACGTCTCATCAGACTCGCCAGAGATGCCAGCGACTGATGTTGTCTTCTGGTTCCAGGTGACATGATCCTCAATCTTGTCAGAGGGGATGCAATGCTCCATGATGTTTCGAAGAGTCTCGGAGCCAATGAGTCCAGATGCGGCTCCTGGATCAATCAAGAGGCCGTAGCGCTTCTCGCCCTTGACCGTGTGGTAAATGGCATTCTCTTCCGAGCTCTTCAGGAACATCGCAAAGTTGAGGACCTTCTCAGGCGCTTGGTTCGTTGGAGCTTCCTCAGATGTTTGTCTGGTTGCAGTTGACTTGGAGGATCTTGCAAGATTCATCAGGTCGCCTTCATTGGTGTTCAGGCGATAGAAGGTGGCCTTGGTAGAAGGCTGAGTGGATGTGGCAGCATCTGGTCGTTGATCTGGCTTGACATGATTGGCATCCAAAGGTGGTCGAACATGATAGGCAGCATTGTCGTAGTCCGCAAAGTACTTGCCCTTTCGACNCATCTGGTCGTTGATCTGGCTTGACATGATTGGCATCCAAAGGTGGTCGAACATGATAGGCAGCATTGTCGTAGTCCGCAAAGTACTTGCCCTTTCGACCATAGTTCTTGCCAAAGCTCTTGCCGTATCCTTTGGATGGTCTCCATGAGTATGGCCTGTAGAACTTGCCCTTGCCTTTCTTGTCAAAGCCTTTGGAGTACTTGCCTTTGCCATAACCTTTGCCTTTGTGACCATAGTTGCCTTTTCCTTTGCCTTTCTCTGGGATGTTGACTGGGCATGAAGATGACGAGTGCCACTTGCTGCCGCAAATGCTGNCAAATGCTGCAGCCTAGGCCCATGGCGTTTCGGCCTTTCTGGCCTCCTTTGTAGTAGCCCTCGTTGACCTCAGAGTCATTGGCTGGCTGCTCGTTGTTGCCAGTCTCATCGTCATGCCACCAGGCATTGTCATCTTCACCATAGTACTCCCAGTTGACATCGTCATCTGGCCACCAATCTTCACCTCCATAGTCATCATGCCATGGTTCGTAGTGCTCGTTCTCGTAGTAGGACCATGATGTTGGATCACTCCAATCTTCACTCCAGTAGTTGTCGTAGTTGTCATAGTTCTCCTCATTTTCATTGGCATCTTCGTAGAAGACATTGCCTGGCTCTTCCTGGCCACGCTGGCTGAGACGCAGCGCCAGGGTTCTTGCTTCATTGAAACGAGCCAGATCACCATGCAGCTGCAATTTGATGTCCTCGATGAACTTGGTCGGCAGCTGGCTGTGCTTGAAGAAGAGATAGAACTTGGCAACTTCATTGAGGTGGAGATTGGATCTTGTCTCAGCTTCATCATATCGCAAGTCCCATTCAACTGCATATTCTTGGAGAGATAGTTTTTCTCTGCGGAACTCAAAGAAGCTTTCTAAGCTGCGACTCACCATGTCCTGGTCACTCTGGCCAAATGCATCTCGAAGGGCGTTGCAAAGGGCTTGAACTCCAGAAGGGATGTGATGTTGCAGGATGATGGTAGGATCATTTGGGTCACGAACTTCATCCACTGAAAGTCGTACCAACGCTTGGTCTCCAACGTCGACTCCACCATGAGGTCTTGGAAGACGAAGATTGACTGCAAGCTTCTGCGCTCTTCCTACCAATCTTCCTGCCACAAGCGGCCCCACAACTTCGTCAGCACCTTCGAAAACTCTGTACCAGAGACGCAACTTCTCAAAGTAGCTCCGCAGTGGATAGTCTGCGATGCCAGGCCCCCAGCCAGGAGGAACATCGCGCCTGTACTCGGTCAATGGAATTGTTCCTGTAGCTCCAGGCTGTGACATTGTTGCCAAGGTCTCCACAAAGATCTTGTCAGTGAAGATCGCCGCAAAATTGGCAAGAATGTCAATGGTGAAGAGCAAGCAATGGGAAAAAACTTGCAAAGTGCTAAAGCAATTGGTCGCCACAATCACAGGGAAATAGTTGACGTCAAAGGTCACCACAGTGATCGGGCTGAAGACCTCTTCAAGGATGTTGGAACAAATGCTCAAGCAATTCACACCTTCGAACTCAAGGGGATAGGTGCCAAAGCAATGCACACCCTCGGTCACAAGGAGATAGTGGGAAATGCAGGAGCAATCGTTCTCCTCAGATTCAAGGGGATAGTTGTTGCCACCGTTTTTGTCAATGATCGAGCTGTAGGGCAACACAAAATTGAAGAGGCTATTGCAAGAGCAATCACCTTCCTTGGGCTCAGTCAGGATCGCTTCTGGGTACTCGGCAAAATGCTCGGAGTACAACTGCACGCAAGTCTGATCAATCGGCAAACCTGGGATTCCTGAGTTGACCTGGACCGCACAGGGACAACCTGAGGTGTTGTTCAAAATTGGTTGATCCAGATTCCGATTGGGCTTGTTGTGCACACAAAATTGGGATGGTGATACCGGTGATACAAGTGCCACACAGGCGAAAACCAAGAAGAACTTCGTAATCTTGATGATGTAGGCACCCCGAAGGATGCGGTGGCACAAACCACTGTAGCCGCTATGTGCTAGGACCAAAGTGCAACGAATGGTGCCTAGCTATGGTAGGTCGCCCCTGGGAAGGGGCTCCGCTACCAAACTTAGCAGAGCGGGGTCGAGTTTGTTTTGCTCAAGGCCTGCGGAGTATGGTAAAACATCCATGTGGTATGGTGTTGAAATGCTATGCACAACTTCACTGTATGCTTAGTTCTGGTTACTGTAGTTGTTGTTTATGTATTCAAGTTAGATTCGATGCATCTTCTCAGCTTCCTGGTGCTGAATCTTGCTTTAGTTCTATATTCCCCATGTTTCATGATTTCATGAGCTCGGCTTCAGCCATCGTGATCACAGGATATCACAGGCACCACAGCAGACCTGCCAACGTCACGAATCTTTGGAGAAGCCAACGAAATTGTGGAGGTGAGCTGTATATAGCAGCCACCAAAAGATCGAACAGTATTTCCAGGATTCTAGTTCGGTGATGCTTTCCGCAGGATCTACAGCTGTCCAATTTGTTCTGTCGTTTTGGGAGGTTGCTATATACACTCGAGGTAATTTGAGAAAGCTATACGATTTCGACGGGTTCTTGGAAATCGGGCATTCCTCCTAACAACATATCCAGGAAGATTCCGCAATAGAATCAGACGCGGCAAGATGCGGCAAGAATTGATAGGCTGGATGGATCCATCCCCTGCAACATGCTGGGTGTTGATTCTCTGGCCCCCCTTTGGCCAAACTTGCTTTGATAACAGGACTTCTCGCGTCACAGGATTCTGATTCACAACCCGTCGATTGGGGGTTCTGTTTTGCTGCTCGCTGTTTGTCTGTCTCTGCCTTTGTTATTCATTGTTTGCTGCGCTTTTTCTGGTGTTCTCATCGCGTGGGCGCGGCGTGGCGTGCCCCCTTATAGAAACATCTGCGAACATTTTGCCCTGCCTGCCGTGTGCATGCGGCAGAACCTTGCAAACCTCATGGATACAATCTTGCCCGTCCCCCATCCGCGCTCAACTGAGTGTATATAAACCCACTGAATTATTTATCCCATCTTCGTATATCATTAGCTTAATTCGTATTTTAATTTCTGGTTCAACCGTGAAACAAACCCAACTGAACACACTAGTATCCCCTTTGCCATCCCGGCTTCAAGCTGACAAAAGATTGCAAATATAGATGTTCGTCGCCGCCCAAATATATATAATTATTTGGCTGAATTACGATCATTCACTGACCTGAAAATAGCTGTTGTCATACGGCCATTTTTGAATGGTTCCCCGAATCCTAATCATCATTCCAGAATTCCGTCACGACGTGAAGTATTCAAATATAATATATACTCATTATAACCCCATTATCATTCAATTGTATGTACAGCATATAATTATAATCATCCGCATTCTGTATGTATATATATATATATTGTATATACTCCATTAAATATACAGCACATAATCATCCCCATTCTAACCCATTATTAAACATTGGATACTCCCCAGATATTTCGTCGGTACAACACTGGCCTCATTTCTTCTCCAACGCAGCGAGCTCCGCTCCTCGGCTTGGACGGTGTAATTCCAGTGGATTTAGTTGTGATATGTTGTGATTCAGTTGTATGCCATGACATTTCAGTGGATTTCGTTGTGCATCAAGCATTTGCGGGGGCTATCATAAATCAATATAAATCATCCCAAACAGATGAGACTTAAAACACCCACTAACCCCCCCCCTGAACTGAACTCACAACCCCCCCTCCCATCCCCTTGCCCTTGGCCGAGCTGCTCAGAGCGGCTTCGCCTTCCAACACCACTTCGTCCTGGCGCTGTGTCCAAAACAGGGCTCTACCGCTGAATGGGGATTCCCACAATGGATCATAGTGGATCACGATCATTCCCAATATGAATGATTAGCTAGATTTGGTTCGTAGAATCCTATATGATAATTCCCAATATATTGGGTAGTATCATCCCCTATTACGTAATCAACCAACAGATGTTTCCAACACCGCTCACATTGGGATCTACCTAAACCGACAAAAGATGGAAATTATTGGAAAATTCCCCCCAAGAAAACTTGGAGTTTACCAAAAAAAGAATGGGATTTGAGATCTGCTCTCTTGGGATCCCGCAAACAATGGGGATACGACAAACATACCGCACGACACAATGATGGGAATGTGAACGTGACAAATCGTCAATAGCAAAAATGGGGACACCAACATCAAGAACATGCAAAATATGTGAACTATATGGTATACTGTAGTCAACAAGTGAGGGCGGCCACTGCTTTCAGCTGGTTCTTGAATTCCCTCAAATGTTGTAACCCCAGTAATTAATCACCATGTTACAATTTAGAGGGTTTCTGTATAAACCTTAATACATGTCGGGTGGGTTTACACGTTGTCAGAAGTGGACTATTCCTACTCTCCCTTTTGTAGCCAGAGATGTAGCCCGAGTTAGTGGGATGAATCGTCAAGCACAGATCAATGAGTGGTGGACCAACGTTCAGGAAGGAGTAACATTCATGTAGAGGGTACGTGCCGACCACAAAAGAGTGAATATGACAGGATGCAATCAACATCTAGAACAAAATTCTATAGATATAGTATGATATGTTCTGGTGTTTTTTATTCTATATAGTCATTGTTCTATATTCTATATCTATAGATGTATCAACAATTCGATTTGATATAGTCATATAGTCATATAGAGTGAATATGCCGAAGAAATTCTCGACTCGGCCGGAACCAACATCGGAACCCAACCCATGAACCTCCTGGGGCACGAAAAACCAAGATCAAGTGCCAAGATCAGCATGAAACACAACAGCAAATGGTGGTCTCCAGCAACTTACCGGGAAAACAACAACAACAACAACAACAACAACAACAACAACAACATGAGTTCATTTCACCAGATTTCACCAGATCATGCGAAAGATCTAGAGTTACCCCCCCAAAAAAATGGGCTGAATTGACCACTGATCAATTCACCCTTAGGTCACCAAAAACGTGTTCAGCTCACACCTTCCCGCGCCCGGTTTTTGTACGGCACCTCTTCCGTGAGCTCGTCCCACTCCTAGAGATTTTCGCCAGGAAATCTCCACCATGTCCACCCAAAATGGTGCAAAAGCTGGGGTTGGAACCAAACATGTGGGGTTTGAAGCGTTTGAAGCTATGAAACATGCGTTACTTCTTTCAGATAGCGGCGAAGATTCAGAAAGAAATACTTGCGGGTTGCTTTTTAACCAGCCAATGCGGGGAAAATTGATTGACAAGATATGGGACAGTGTGGAGAAACATCTAAACCTCTTGAAAATGCCCTGAACCCAACTTGGGGTTCATCAATCTTGATCGGAGGGATGGAGCTTTGGATCATTTTGGATCTGTCATGTTTGGGTTCCTTTGTGAGCAGTTTCTGTACAACCCTGTATAGCTGGTATGTGGGAAATGGGGAAGTGATGGGATGTGGAACCAACAAGATATGGGGTTCAATCCGCTATACTATCAACATGGGAGATCTCAAATAACAAAATCCTCCTGGTGTATCTGAGCCTTCCCCGGGACCTTTCGCAACCATCAACCGCACTGCCAACGCAAGCCGAGGATTGTAGGGACTGGTAAAACGTACTATGACAGATCTGATATTACCCAGCAAAAAAACGGTGAAACTGAGCAAGATTTGTGAGAATGCGCACCCATGAAATCAAACATGTAATGTAACCCTCTATATAAATCGTGCAATTGCCAGTAGTAATTGTCGAAACGGTTCCTGCCGGAGGTTGGGGTAGATGCCCACCTATCATCTTTGAGTTTAGAACTCACGGTGCGTTTCTTGTGAAAAGAAAACAGTGGTTCCCTCGCTTTTTCACTCAAGAACATCGCCAAGACACCCTGAAACATGCGTGCCCCCCAGGAAAAAACAAAACTCTGAAAAACTTGGCTGGGTGAACCCCTTTCCCAAGGACAAAAAACGTACCAACATATACCAAACCGGCCAAACCCATCAGTCTCCCCATCCCCAACGAACTCCTTGTCTTTCAACTTCTCCAACTCTTCAAGCTCCGCCTTCAATTCTTTGATCCTGGCGAAAATGCTGGATGGATATTCAAAAGATATGGTCTGGAACCAAATTCTTAGAACAATCGGGTGATTCTTATTGGAATCATTAAACAACAATTTATACTTTACATGATTATATAATATATACATATGTATGTATGTCAAATATTTCCCAATAAGAATCCATGCCTTCCAACCCAAATTTAGGAAGGCTTACATATTGAAGTCCATGCGCATTAGCTTTACAAAGACCCAACCAGCTAGGAAGAAGCCACCCAGCTCTGGGCAGAGGCAGAACAGGCAATCATGGCCTCGTTTATGGTACAGGAAGGGGCCCCCAAAGGATAGCTGAAAGTTGATTTATCACTAGGCTAACGCTTGGATTTCTGGTAGATAGATAGATAGATAGATCGATCGATAGATAGATAGATAGGTAGATAAATTGTACATACTTTTACATATATATTTATATGTTTGTATCATGATGGGTTCTATATCATTTAGAAACGGGGTCCCCCTGTCCGGCTCCAAACGTTCTAAGTAGAGGGTTCCAAGAAAAAGTGTCCGTCGCTATGAAAACCACGACGGCTTTTCAACATCAAATGCTTTCCTGTCTCGAACCGTGGAACATCGTGGAAGGGCTTTTCACCCTTTGTGTGTTCGCAGACTTTACCAAAGTGTAGATCATGTTCTCATCGAATGACTTGGAAAAATGATGTTTCAATGACACCGCGGATTTTTTGTTCATGCATCCAGCAAGGGAATGGAACCTTCTCATGTTCTATATATAATTATATTGTCTATCTATCTATCTATCTATCTATCTGTCTGTCAATCTATCTATCTATCTATCTATCTAACTATCTATCTATCTATAGATATTTATTGTGTGGTTTATTCCAGACAGGGTTAGAGGGGCGTACCCAATTGGTCTTCTACATCCTCTGCCAATAAAATACTGATTGGCTAAGAACGGGATTCCCCAGTATATAAAGGTCGTATAAGCCCCTATCAGCAACCGACCATAATTTATGAGCATAATTTATCACCTATATTTATATAGTCTATAATATCATTATCATCATTTTTGCATGGTTATATAAAACCCCTGTTAATGATTGTGAAATAAACTTCAATCACCATCAACCAACAGGGGTTTAGCAGCCACTGCTCAATTGAATAGTGTTCAAAATCATCTGCCGTTCCTTTATACTGGTTTGTTAATAGGATTTCCCTTGATGGATTATCTTCGTCCCCAATATATTGGGTAGCATATATGAGCCCCCATATAATCATCAACCAATGCAGATTTTAAACACTGCTCATATTAGATGTATTCAACCCTTCTGAACCTATCAGCCCCATCTTACCCCATCTTACCCCATCTTACCCCATCTTACCCCAGCTTATCATCCCATGTTACCCCATCTTACCCCATGTTAAACATTGCTCAACTAAAACATTATGTTGGTTATAATATATCCAATTATCTCCGAGTATCTCCCATGATATTCCCGCTATTTTACCAGTGAGGAACGCGAAAACGCCCATCGCACCCCCATGGTTGCTGGTAAAATACTAATAAACCAATAAACTATTTACCAATCATCCTCAATTGTTTGAACTACTAGTATTTTAACCACTATTTTCCAAAGTGTTACTGGTTCACACCCATGGGGGTACCAGTTGCCGCGCCTCTTCTTGGCGTCCTTTTCATCTTGCACCAGTTCCCTGGGCTGCGGCCCGGCTGCGGCCATCGTGTTGATGATTTTCCCACGATAATCAATGTAATATTTGATCACACAAACACATGCTGCACGTCTCAAACACACGTTTGGATAGTCAAACTTAGATGGTGAATGCCCTGAAATTGGATGGTGAATACAAAACACAATTTAAAAAAGCTGCAGTCCCCAAGGCCTTACATGTTGACCTAGAACCCAGGACCCAGGGCCTAAGGGCTTGCTGATGCTTTTCTTTGGCTTCCTCCCGCAGACGCGGCAGAGTTGGGTTTCCAGAAACGTTTACCAGATCTGGGCCCCTGACAGATTCGTTGAACCAGAAATTAAAAGAATGTGGAGTTCATGAAATATTCATGAGGATAGTTTATGGGATATACAACCAACTATACGTATCCAATTACTACCCGAAAAACTGACTAATTTTAATAGGAACAAATGATGAGAAACCACAAGATTTTGGCGTACCTTATATTGAGACAAAGCCTAATTGATTTGGTCCTAGCTTCAGATCGACACGAACTTAGCATAGTATGGTTGAAAAATCTACTGTAGCCTTGAACGAAAAATCGCTTAATGAGCATTTGGAGGAAAAAAGATACGTTATATACAGTAACCAATTTTGGCTGTTCATCCACCCATGGGAAGATGTGCTTTGGAACCACAGGAGCGTTGACGCCTCGGTTCAGCTTGGAGATGCTCTGGGCATCATCGGTGGTAGCACTATTGGTTGATGGATTCAACTTCTCCAAGAAAACCTATCATGGTTTATTAAGGGCTTATTCACCATCAAGTAACCACTAATAAGGTGGCAATCTTTTTTTGGGGAGGTTGATTGAATGCTCATCAAAATAGAACTGTCTTTGAGAAACATTGTCTCTATATCAGATATATCATTGTATTTTAGGATAACGGAAGTATTGGAATCCCCATATGATATCTTGGGAAATGTTCATCATATTATTTTTTGATCATCATCATCATCATCATCATCATCATCATCAGTAGTATTATTATTATCATTATTATCATTATTATTATTATTAATTATTAGTATTATTATCATTATTATATACTATTATATCATTACTATCATGTTTATTGTTGTTATTACTATTATTATTACTATTATTATTACTATTATTGTTATGTATATTATGTATATATATATATATATCATTTGGGTGTTGTATGGTGTTGTAAACCATCCTCAAATGACAGCTTCATCGTTGGGTTTCCCACATGGCTTCATCATAGGCCACGGGGAAGGATCTGCATCCCAGTGGCCACTTAGCCAAGTAGGGCTTGCCGAACGTCCAAATCATGGATCGATCATGGATGGACTCATGGTGTTTTGGTGAGGTTTTAATGTGGTTTCAGTGGGATATTTAATGGAATATGTGTGACCTGCAGTAGGTATACATATATATATATATTAATATACATAGATTTATCTAAATATATCTAAATCAATAGTTCACCAACCAAAAAAAAACAGTTCAGCAACACATTTTTTTTTGGACCCTAAACCCTAAACCCCTACGAGCAAGGCCGGCACCTTCTCTTTCTGCTCAGCCAACTTTTTGGCCTCATGGGAATATCATGGGAATATCATGGGAATATCATGGGAATATCATGGGAATATCATGGGAATATCATGGGAATATGATGGGAAATGGGATATTCATGGAATTGATGGACTATTAATGGCCAATGAAAATTTGATGAAATATGAATGGAATATAAACGGAACATTAATGATTAATGGGACACTAATGGGATATTAGTGGAATATTCATGGAATATTGGTTAATACTGTCTGTTAAGAGATTTGGCGCACCCTCGGTAGTTGTCTAATCAATGGGCCTTGGCTTCCATGGCTATATCAGGTTACCTGAGTGAAAAAAAGCCTGGGGTGTATGATCTCCTATTGGTCCTATTGATGACTTTAGGAAGGAAAATCAAAAATTGATAAACATTGTACTTATTTTGCCGGATCTATCATGGCACAAATGGCCACATGTTCATCGAGAAGGAAGGGGGTGGTCGCCACCACACATGCTTGTCAATTAGGGTCACCTAAGTCATAGGTCTGGAGCGTGAAACATATTCTAAACCAATCAGCCAAGCTTGGTCTTCCAACAGGGTCAAATCACACAAACAACTGTGTTGTTCATTTATCCTCCGGGCAATTGGCGCGAGATCCCAGCTTGAGTTCCCAGCTTGACGCTGGGGGGGTGGAGTTGAGGAACCACACCAAAGCCCAGGTTTCTTGGGATATGGGGCCCCTATGGTGAATACTATTCACTTAGTTCACTGGACCTGCACTTCCAAGAGTTGAGCCACTTGTTTAGTTTGCAGTGTATTCAATACAGCACTGCCGATAGCTGAAACCTGCACCAACGCCATGTTTACAGGACCTGATTTTTTTTCGCTCAACATTCAGCTGTAGATGGTTTTAAAAGAATCCCTGTATCGAAATCCCCGAACTATCCCGAACTAGATGAAGGTTTCTAGCTGGGAAAATCATCTCTTGGCGGATCAATCGTGGTTAGCTGGGAAATTCCCTGGAAATGGAGGTGTATTACTGTGTAGCTGCAAAAAAAAAACATTGTAAATGGTGTATCTCCCATTACCAAGTTTGATGACCGGAGGGTAAACCCAAACAATGAAACCCACCCCCAATTGGCTTTGATCGAATATACCCTTTGCAAAAGGATCTAAAATGGCCCACAGTCAATGGTTGCTGCGATGCTTTCTGGTGGAGCAAGAAATTCCTGATCTGCTGTCTGCTGCTGGTGATTTTTATGCCAAATCTCCAGCTTCAAAACAAAAATGGAGATCTCCAACTTTCCATCTGCCGGCAGAGAGTTGGGGTCAACAAAAGTCTCCCGTGGTTCTCAACAGAAGCCACCAAAACACAGACTCAACATTCAAAATCTGGAGTGTTTCAACAAAAATCCAACATCCAACAAAAATTATCAAAAATTGATGGAAAAACGTCAAAAATCCCCAACCGGCTGTGCCACTTGGCGCCTCCTTTTCCATCTTTCGGACTTCATGGGCCTCTAAAGGAGCTGCCACAGGCTTCACCTGCGGGGAGGCCATGAAAGTTTGTGGTGTCTGTTGAATTTTGAAATGTTCATTGGCAAGATATATATATATATACATAATATTACATAATTATATATATTTATATTACTATATTGGGAGAAAAAATAGGTGATTCTTGCCACACAACATGGATTGAAGCTCTGCCCAACGAGGGATTTAAGCAAGAAAAAATGGTGGTACTGTATGAAGGTGTGTTCGAATTCGAATCACAAAAGCAAGTGAAGCAAGAAGAAAAAGGCAAGAAACAATGCAAAGGCTGTGTCTAATTAAGAATACTGGGCTTCAACAAAAACGCGGGGTGTTTGACAACGAGGGATCGGATATTCACCACCAACTCAAATGCTGAATGCTTAAGGTGGAGGCTTTCCCCAACAAGAATGAGGATATGTGCGATGAAATAGTTTTGTTGGCAAATGTGTTTATACAATATACAGACTGTGCATATATGCTGGTGTATGTCATCAAGTTTGGGTTTGAAAGAAATCACCGGTACAACCTGGTACAAGCATTTAAGGGACTCCATCTTTTGTCACGCGTACCCCATCGCCCATCCACCACAGTTCCATTCTCATCAAAATCATTGGATTCTATGCATGTCTAGCCCAAGGATGCGACCAGTGCCACTGAAAACATCGGTTTCCTATGGAAGCCAGGGGCCATTTAGCTCGACGATTTTTACCTATGAAAAATGCTCGTTTCCAGTTTGTAGACTGTCAAATCACCGGAATATCGGAATATCCAACTTATTCCATAAATCACCCCATTAAATGAGTTCAATGTATATATCTGGGTATCTTCGACATCTAACATCTAATATCATCATATATATATATATACAAGGTAATTAATAAATAAACTTCTTCCCCATCAATAAACCAAGCCATCGCCGTCTCACCTCCCAAGGTTCGGTGCGTTCCCGTGGCGCGCCCTCAGGAATAGCCACCTCCGCACAATTCGGACCCGAGAGAACGGGGCGTGTTCTACAAAGTCATGGCAAATCTTGACAAACATGTTGTTAAAAAAAGAATCTCATGATGTTAATGTGGGTAAAACAATAATAAACCACCCATTTGGGAATAGGATATACCACCTATAAAAATGGTGATTTAGGGGATGGTTTATTCTTGTTTTACCACCATTATTAAAAAAAGAATCTCATGTTTCCTTTTTCTGGATGGTATACATGAGAAAGTAAAGTATCCATCCAGCTGGTTGACCCAGAAAAGTGATCCCAACTTCGATTCCCACTGGGACCGGTTGAAACACCTCCCCGCGCATCATGGCTGCCACGGTGTTCACTGCCCCGCTCTCCGCGTTCCTACACGGATTCGGGCGTCTAGTTGCTGATGGTTGGGGTGATTTTATGGTGACTTAATCCAAAAAATAGAGGAATCATGGGATATTCATGGGAATATTGTGGGGATATAATAGAACCCACAGTGAGTGTGGTAAACTCATGTAAAACAAGCCAATAACAATAATCAACCTCCATAGGGGATAGCTATTCACCAACCATGTCTGGCAAAATTGGGGATGGTTGATTCTTGGGCTTACCGCATCGAACCTACTTTGCGGTCATCCACAAAATCATTAGGAAAAATCAGGGATTCCACAAAGCAAGCGCAGAGCATTGGGATTTCACTGATTGAATTGAATCAACAAGAACATTCATGTCAGAATTTCATTGAAACCTGAGGATTTACGAAACCAACGTGGGAATTTCAGCCACGACAACAGGTTTCCTATCAACAACTGGGCTTTAATCGGTACGGTCATGTGATATGCCCACTACTTTGATGGGCAGCCGTACACCATGAACTGGGGATTTCTGGGAGAAGGGTAAGAAAGCGATTATGATTACATTATTTTCCTTCATCTGGAGCCCATCAAGGCGGCATTGTCCCACCAGGGATTTATTGCCTCTTGGGCAGGAGCTCATTTTGCTTTCGAAACTATTTGCTCACCGGGATTCTTGGCAATTTCTGGAGGTTCCAAATGGTGACAAAAAAGAAACATCCGCCTGGGTCGGTAGGCATTGGCTTGAGGCGTGTAGCCAGTTCCCGGTGCAGCAGCCACCGGAAGGCCTCATGGGCGGAGAGACGTGGACCCCAGAAATGGGCTCCAAACGTGTAGTTTTACCTTCCAAAAGTCATGGATTAATGATGTTTGAATGGAGTTTCAACGTGGTTTCAATGGGATGTTTTAGGGGACATTTAACCAGTATGTATATATCTGGATACATTACAAATCAAGCTGAATACTTCGGCCCACACTTTGGGATAGTTACCCCAAAAATGGCTGCCCGTCGCGATGTGAGGTCCTTGGAATCCATTTTTTATTTATCCAGGAAAATATGATGGTATAGGGATCGAACATGATCGAACAAATTCCACCATGTCACCAACAATTCGTGCAGCTATGTGATGGTATGTCAGTGAAAACTTAAAACATTGGGACCCACAACTAAAGTATCCATCTTTGGTATTAATCTCCCCTCTTGTACCCAATGACTTGACCCAACCCCGTGTACGAAATGACCATGATTGGCAGTTTGGAATCCTCAATGAGCCTGGAAAGAACACCATTTCTCTCATTCTTTGCTCATATTATGTTGCTAGGTATTGCTGTAGGACCTTTTGCATTTTGAATAGGTTCCATTCCTTCTGCAACTGAGACTTCTGTTGGCTCCATTCAACTACTGGGAAGATGCGAGAGGAAAGCGTGTTAAGAACACATACCCCCTGGGAATCAGACATGGCTGGCTGGAAATCCTCGATTTAGTTCGATGTCTAAATGATCTAAATGCCCATTTAGTTCGGGGATTTCCCAGCCATATTACATGATCCGTGGTTTTCCCTTAGACTTGAATAGTACAGGCCTAGCTTCGGAGAGCATAAACCCATCGGTTTCCTGCTCACGGTCACCTACGTCGAGGGTCTAACAACCACTGCTTCACCTTCCTATTCCAGGTGATGGGCAGTGCGGCAGAGTTCAAGACCATGTCAGTCCATGAGACGCCAAATTTGGTTCGTAGGAATTCCCAATGCATTGCTGTTTTTTTTTTGATCTCAGCATGAACCTTGGGTTTTCCCACCATCCCAAGTGTATTGGGGGTGCAACTAACATTAGATGGGAGGTAAAGTACCCTCTGGTAATCATGGAAAATCCATCATAGATTAGTTTCCCATTAAGACCTCCATTTAGAGGGATGTTTTTTTCATGTTTTTATATGGTTTTCCCATATTCTTCCAGATTCTCCTATGATTTTCCCTATGTTTTGTCCAAATTTGGGGGAAAGATGCCAGCGCCATAGCCATCGCCCACGGCCGCGCCTTTCACGCGCTTCTCTCCAGCTCTCGGGGGGCTCGCCGCCCTGTCCTGGCCGTTTTCATGGGATTTCATGAGATTTTGGAGTGGTTTAATGTGAACCTCGTAATGATTTAGTAATGGGGATTGAGAGTTGTCCCCATATTGTGTCGAATTTCGACAGGGGCTGATGATGGGACTCCTATTCCCATACTACTCCCATAGGAAACCCCTATTCCGTGTGGGAAGATTGTGGGAATGGGGGGTCCTACCGGCATATACCATTATATACCCTCTGGTAATTTAACAAAACTATGAACAAATGGCCAATTACGTGTGATTTACATTGATTTATATACCTATTAAAAAATGTGATTTTCCACAGCTATGTGGAAGTACCAGAGCATAGAATGTAAGAACCAGTATCAACACAATATGGGCTACTAATCTATTTATCATTAATGGGTTTTATGATTATGGGTCATTTGTTTTCATAATGTTTGCTGAATCTTATAAATGTCAATTACATTTCAGTTCTATCAAGTTCTAGTATATACCTTATTTGGGGACAAACGCAAAAAGAAACAATATCAAGAAACAGCGATTTCACACGTCATTTGTGGCCAGCAACTATATATCCTTCCAATCCGCCCTTGAATCCAGGTATTACTTACACGCACATGGCCCAATGTGGTTGTAGGACCCTATGCCTCTGCAGCTTACATCCCAAAAGTATTGTCAGAGGAGTCTTTTCTGGATGTCAAAAAAAACTACCAGAAGTGTGCGGAATATTGGGTCCGCACAACAATCAACGCCTCCCCCACGCATTTTGTGGATCTGTTAATCTACAGGTGTCCCATACAGGGAGTCTGATTCCTAAGAGATATGACATTAAAAAAGTTATGTAACAGAATAAGCCTGGCTCATACATACCAGACCCATTTTGGATCATTTTGGTTGGTCTTAATCCCCATAAGCTTTGTTTGTCGACCTTCACCAAGGCAGTCCATTGGGTGAATACCACATTCGATGGTCATCCCCGATCTCCATAGTTACCTCAGTTCCATTCATGAAGTTCTCCATAAAAAGCTTGAAACTGGCTCTTGATACTCTCCTTTCATGGATTTCTCTGCAGAATCAGAAGTAATAAGATGCCCCTTAAAAATTGTTTCATCGCGATTTTCACCACAGGAATTGCTACTTCCATAAAACTGTGTTCATCAGGGGTTGGTAAATGTCCTCATTTTTCACATCACCCAACTATTGGGGATACAATCTCCAACTAACATAGCTGTTAAAGCGATTTGTTGAATTCCCCTAAACAGGACATGTACCAACCCCTTCATCATGATCTCCCCATAGAAACTTGCTACCCTTGCAGGCTCCAGCAACCACCAACCCCGGACCCCGGGAGGGGTCGCCCAGTCTTCGACCCCAACCGCTCCTGGTGTTTTTCTCCGTCCGGGCGCCAGCGCGCAGCAAACAAGAGCGCCTGCGTCTTAGTCCTGGTGTTGAACGGTGAAAGAAATGGCGAAACAAACTGTGGATGGTGGAAGAAATCCTGCACCAGTAGATGGGCAAAATTCAATTATAATCCCATTATTTACAGTGTTTTATGGCTACCCAATGGTTACCAATTGGTGCAGGATTTCTTCCATCCACAGTACCATCTGGATATTTGTTTCACCGATGATTGTAGATATATAACAAAATATAGACGAGAATGGTTCTGCAAGATCACAAACCATCATAAACAGCTATTTAACATGGCCAGCAGAAAAAGTGGATCATTCATAGATGATAAACATTCTGATTTACCCATAGAAAATGGTGATTTATGGTGATTTTTCATAGCTACGCTAAGTAGCCAGAGGGTAACCATGGGGAAATTCAACCCCCATGTTTGCATATGGAATCCCTTTATAAGTATGCTGAAATCTATCTACTTAGTTCACTGCAACTGCACATCCAAGTGGTACAACAACAAACAGTGGGGGATTATGAAGCAATGAGGCCCGGAACAATAGGTGGCCATCCTCGGATGACATGTTAAAACAGTGTTTCCCACTGAAAATTACCATGGTGTCATTTCCATGATATTCCCACTATGGCTGGTTTAATCCTGTTTTGTTGTTTCCCATTCCATGTCCCATTCAATATATTTCAACATCTCAAAAAATCAATATCCAATATATTCCACTTTTTTTTTGGAATATACATCTATCATCATCTATCATATTACACATCTATCAGCATTCAAAGCTACAAAGCCTAGGGCGTACAGGATCCATTGCCCCCAGTCATAGGGGATGGGGCCCGGTCATGATCCTAGTGGCTAACTCGCCATCAAATCTCGATAGAAAAAATGGCTATAGAACCCATGTCATGATGGCTATAGAACACTATAGAACCATGTGAAGCCATGATGTTTATAATTTATCAGTTATGTTTACTCTAGTTGACTTATGATGAACGGTTTAACGTTTGGATTTATGGTGAACTCACCTTGTACCATGGGAAAATCTCATGTCGCCAATCTCCTGGCTCCCGCTCCGGTGTCTTCATGTCGTCCCTCGATGAAGTCCGGCTTAAACTCCTGGGTTTTTTCCCCTTCGTGGAATCCCATAGGAACCCCATCAGATTTCACATTCAAATAGCTGAAACTTATGAATGTGCACAATGTGGGTAAAACAATGCCATAAACCACCCATTTGGGAACGGTTTATACCACCGATTTATGGTGAAGTTGTTTATTATTGTTCTACCAACATTAACTGATTTATGGATCCATAAATCCCAACTATTGCCTTTTACTAGATCATTTGTGGATAGGTCAAACCAACTATGTATATAGCCGGGAAGCCTTCGAAAAAATATGGTCTTCATTGGTTTGACCCATCGCCCTTTTCTACTTGAGAATTCGCTTTGGAAGAGAAGGCCTTAGCGACGCTGAAACTATGACAGCCATTGGAAACTCTCCTGTGGTCGGGAGCTAAGCAGCTATGGCTATCCATATTCCCAACAATCGGGGAGCCAAGAAATGATTCAGAGTCTCCCCCTGGAAATCATCAACGAAACTACCAGCAAACATGAATTCACCGACTCGGAAAAGATGCGAAAAGTCCATCGCCAAGAGTCCATCTTAAGGACAGGATCACCAGTGTACCTGGCTGTTGAGATGATCCTGGAAAATCTGGAGACTGTAAGAGAATAGTCTAACAGGGATATCCATCCATTCTATATAATATATATATAATATAATAATATATAATATGCATAGGAATTGTAATTTTGGGAAAAATAGAGGGGCCTGTTTGGTATATATCTTATCATCCTCTGCTTCTCGGTTGGTTTTGGGAGAAGCCTCGACTCTAAACCAACCACTGGGGATCTCTGGTGGAAATCCAGAACGATTTAGCTTGTCTGGGAATGGGTCAAAGCCCATTACTACCATATTTGGGGGGAATAAACATCCATAAACATCCCAACCATATTTTAGTGAACCATATAAATGGATGTTTTAATGTTTGGGGTAATAGTAAACCATTGAATAAACATCCATTAACATCCATTAACCATAGTTTTTATGGATGTTTAACCAATGTTTAACAGGGGAATATAGTTTTGAACTTGCACCCCTGTATCAAAGACCCGCACTGCAATCATCCACGGGCGTGCATCTCTAGAAAACCCCACTGATCGCAACTGATCAGCGGCCCTGCTTGCTGATTTAAGGGTTGAACTGACATGGCTGACTCGAACAGAACGAAAACTGTTTCTACATGATGGGAATGGTTTGAAAAAAAACATCTTGTAAGATTTGCCTGTATACAAGAGTATGAAAAATACGTATTTTGTGTCACAACAAAGACTTGAAAGACCGAGTACCGATGAAACAAGTCGGCGGCGAAGTGCTATCTAGGTCTACATTTTGAGCAGATTCTTCCTGCAATCTTGGACAATCTTAGAACATTAAGGATAGAAAGGAGCTGCGTATGGATATGGGTCAACAAACTGTCACCCTTTTTTCACATCAAAATGGATGGAATTTATGGATGTTCATCCCCCGAAAATGATGGAAAACTATGGAACACTACACATAGGCTACATACGTTTTGAATGGTTTTGATCCATCCAGAGATAAGGAAAGTGCTCTGCTTCTGCCAGGATGTCTGCATTCGCTGAAGGTGATGAATTTGCAAACCACCAACTGCTGGCCCTAACTTTCTGCATCTGATCATAGATTCAAAGATGTACCATCCGGCAATCAAACGTGGCAGTGAGGAGCTCTTAGTGGGAACATCATCTATAGATGCATATCAATGGTGGATTGTCCATTGCCAAGCTCAAGTTTGATTACCGGAAGGTAAACCCAAAGCCATGAAAGCCATCCGAAAATTGGGTGAAATCCCAGGATTTTCGGGTTGCTGATGATCTCAATTTCTGGTTAGAACTCCATCCCTCTTGGATGAAAATCCATAGATTCTCCCCGTGGTTGCTCAAAATCTCCATAGTTGAGTCCCAACATAACTTTATCCCATCCCATCCAATTGTACCAGTTGGTTATAGTTGGTTACTGTAGTAGGTATCCCAACATATCCCAACTACGGATTGCTAAAATTGTTAAAACCATCTTTTGATGTTCAACTGACCATCTTTTTGCTGGTGAAGTCCATCATTTTATGGTGAAATCAAGTGTGAAATCCATCATTTTTGCCAGTGAAACCGCAGGGGACGGCGCACTTGTAGACGGTAATCTGGTTCCCCTCGTTCATGCGTGGCGCCACAGTGGCCGCCATAAAATGCCTTCGTCAAAAGGACACCCAGACCTGGTGTCCCTGTAAAAACAGGTGTGCTGTGCTGTGAATACAGGCATATGATGTATGTCTATATTTTTTCATATATTGTAAAAACATGTGTATGCAGGTACATAGATACAGTCTTCAAACACGTAACTGTGTATATATATGTATATATATATATGATTATATATATATATACAATATTATATATATACATACATAAGAATACATAATACCAAATAAAAACATCTATCCAACTTCAACGATGATCACATAGTCATCGCCCCCGCCGCCAAGCCTTCCATCAGCGAACCAGGAGCAGTCCACCGTCAGCGCCGCTCTCAAGGACGCCACGGTTTCATCCTTACTGCGATCCTCGGCCCCAAAGGTAGGATGGAGCACTAGATGTGGGGCGACAAAACATTATAAAACCACCAAAGGATTCGGGTATCATGCGATCCAGTCCATGGCGATATTCATGAAAAAATGATGATAGAGTGTTGGAATTGGGGGCACACTATGTTCAGACCAACAACAACAAACACAACAGCAACAACGACTACGACTACGACTACGACCAGGACTACAACTACAACTACTACAACTAAAACTAAAGCTAAAACATACTAAGACTACTATGGTACAACGACGACAACGACATGTAGAAAAAAACCCATCGAAAATCACCGACCAAACTACAAGGAATGACAAAAATAATCAGCAAATAAGCAGAACACCAGAAAGGGCGAGAAAATGTCACGAAGAAGCGGACAAATCTTGCAGCGTTGAGCCTTACAAATCACATGCTTTCGAAGCGGTTGCAAAAGGTGGATGCTGCTCCAACTACACAAATAGTTGTCTGCCATTCACATGTCATTCTCATAGCCCCAAAGGATATTCATGGACATGTTCATGTGGTATCAATGTGGTATTAGTGAGATATATCACCAATATGATGTGAACACATGTCACAGATTGTTACAGTATATATTGTTATATGAATATCTTGATATATATATATATATACAAATTTGGTGTATATAATATTGTATATATGATATACAGCAAATATATCACAACCAAATATAAAATATAAATTTGGATATATCACCAAATATTTGGTTGCGTCTTCTGACTTCACTTCACCCCCAGAATCGACCAACTCCTTCCTCTCATGGCATCATGGGATGTATAGCTAAAAAGTGAGCAGATCATTTGCGTCCCAATCCGTCATTGATCTTTCACCCATTCCCATCTAGTCCTTTTCCACGCTGCTGAAGTTGCGCAAGATTGATCTATTTATGTTTTAATTACACTCCGATTGTTTCTTGATTGAATCAACTTGAATCCCTGATTTGCTAGGTTGAAACACCGGTTTGCTGCTTGTGTCCGCATGTTCCGAATGCTGAAATCCCGCATCTTCTGCTTGAAATCCTCTGGTCCTCACCCGAGGCTCGTAGAAGTCCAAATCTCCTGGCAGAGTCCCAAAGCCCGCCACCGCAGCGAAGCGACCGAAGGGATTCCTGGCCGCGCCAGGGACCATGAAATTTCGATTCTCACGAAGTGCCCCACAATCCATAGAGCCACTCTAGAATATTTTAGGTGTTTCCCAGAAATGGTAGACAAAATCAACGATTTAATGATTATGATTATGATTATGATGGTTCGTACGTGTAACTATCCAACGAAAAACGCCTTATTTCAATCGAGGCTTCACTAATAAAAAAGCTGGTGTTTTTCAGCAACCAATAACCAATATCTGGTGTTCTCCTGAAGTGAGGAGGACTCCAAAATCATCCCAAATTGGTGGACTTTTCAATGGTCAACCAATGGTTTTGGGGGTCCCACTACTCTGACCTGGAATGGGTATCCTTTTCTGGACTGGGGCCCAGTCTCATTGGTTTTGGGGAGAAACGACTACAGGAAGCCATGCTTCGTAGCCCAAATGGCCATCTCTGGAAATGATTCCCCAACCGATGTGGGAGCTTCACCCTCGGTTACCAATCACAACAGGATTCCTGACCAACATGTCCTCTATCAACATCAACTTGTTTGGGGTGCTGCCAACCACTACTCAAAAACTGGAAAAACAAGTTCTAGTGCTCATTTCAAGCGATGTTCCTCCTTCACAGCGTGGAAATCTCAGGGGGGAATTGCCAGGCGGAAAAAATCCAGGCTTTTAGGTGCAAAAAAAAATCATGCCCAGCCGGACAGCCACCGAGGTACCATTTCAAGGTGTTTCTCTTCGACTTCCCCAGGCTCTTCTCCAATTTGCCTATCGCAGAGGTTCACAGCTACTGCTTGGTTGGGACCAGGAGGGCCATATTCGGTTCGAGAACAATAATCCCCAGTGAACCAGCTGGTAACTATGAGCCCATGACATGTTGCTTGGCTTTTGTTGGGTTTGGGTCAGCTTGCAAGACTCGGGAACCCACAACTGCTCATGCTCATGATTGTAAACATCCTAATTTCCAAATGTCACCAGTAAAGCAAAAAGATAAGGTTGGTGAGCGTTCCAGATTTGCTGGCCTGTGGCTCAAAATGGATACAGTGCAAGGAACGCATTGAAACAGTAGTGTTTTGTTGATTTTATCGACGGTATCGATGTGATTTTGCTTGCCCGAATGTTCGCATCTATCCACTTTTTTCTTTTCGGTGACATGTCATATGCCCCAAATATTGGTTTCATATGGTGGTTTCCTGAAATGGGGGTGCCTCTAAATCATCCATTTGTAGATCGGGTTTTCCATTATAAACCATCCAGCTATTGTGGTACCCCCATTTTAGGAAACCCCCATATGTTTTCATAGGTGTTCCTGCTACTTGTGAGTGTCAGAGCATCCCTTTTCTTCGATGCAACACGCAAATGGATCCCCAAAGAGCAGCTACCTGATGTCTCTGTGATTGGCTTCATCGCCAAAGGTTTCCTTGAGGAACCCAAAAAAAACACCTTAAATGACAATCAAACTGTCTAAATCCAGCACCTTTCAGACTCATATCTTCAAAAACACTCACAAAATAAAATCAAAAAAAAAACATGCAGCTGCCGCTGACCTGTGGTGCCGTTGTAGAGATTCACCTCCGCCGGCAACATGCCCACGATGACCATGAACTCATTGCTGCAAGGTGACCACGCCAAGTCCTGGACAACTTCAACTCCACTGTGAATCCAACGAGAAAATCATCAAAAGAATGGGCTTTGACTAACAAAACTGTGAATCTAACCATCAAAAATGGTTGACCAAACCATCCAACAAAATGAATTGAAGTGGATTTAACCAGCAAACACTTAGACTTCACCTTTTATGTACGAGGACTTCAACAAAACCTTGGGATATGATGTAGCCTACTATACTGCCAACAATGACAGGGTTAAATCCCCTTAAAACTAAAATATAACCCAACCATGCCTCTTTCCAAGTGCGGAAAAATTGGTGAGTCTTCAGGGAACATCTCTGGCTGCGCCAGAGAAACCAGCCCATCGGTCAGGGCGTGTCTCCGGTTAAAGTGTCCGCTAAAACAAGGTGTATCCGAAACCAAAAACCGCCCCAGAACAAACACTGCGCATTTTGCCGGGTCTCATATTTTGTCCTATTCTAAATTCTGCTAATGATTCCAATATCTGCTATTCGTGAACATTCCACTCATATCTTTCCAAGCCAAGATTCTTGAAACCAACCCAGCATCTTTAGCATCTACCCAGCATCTTTGGCGACGACTTCCCCCGCCTAGGACACCCCCCCTTTCCTGCACTAAGCCTTTGTCAACTCCGCAGACTTCCAATTTCTTCCGATCTTCTGGCTTTAACCAGTAGAGATAGGTGCCTCAGCTGCCGGCAGATTTTTGTGCCTGGGCCGTACGCCTCAAGTAGTGATGAGTGAGCCAAATAACATGATCCCATCTCTGGAAATATGTGAAAATCAGTATTCCTAAGACTCATATATCAATCCCTAAAGCAGGTGGTATAACCTATAGCCTACTAGAAAAACCAAGCCACAAGGGTATTTGCAATGGAACAACTGGCCACCGGTCAGTGTTTTACTTCCAATTTGTGCAACCATCCAAAACCAACACGTATTGAACACAACAGTTGCTAGCTAGTGGAATGTTGCGAATGTTTCGACTCTTTTTGTGTTGCACAAGTCTTGGACAAGGCGAGTTCTATGGCTGGCTCGGCTCGCTACTTCCAAAGTAGGAGTTGCCTGTCTCATCCACGTCGCTCATGGCCTTGATACCCGATGCGGAAGATCACCGAAGAATGGGATATGATGACATGACTACGTCGGATGGGTCAAAATCCTTCGACGCCCAAAATGGATGCTTTCAGATGGTTTCAGATGGTTCAGAATACTGTTTTTTTATGACCCGGCGTGTAAGGGTTCGTCATGGTTCATCTAAACAGGTACCACAAGTTTGACCTATACCAAGTGACTCCACGCAAGTTGCTGGGTGATTCAAGTTGTCATGGCTGATTAGGTCTCCTATGTCCACAGAACGGACAAATGAGTCATGGTCAATGCACTTAACACTCGCATGTATACACACAATTTCACACAATGCAACAAATATGATACACAAAGCACATATCCACATAATCATTGTTTGGAGGCATATTTAAGAGGGCGCTCGTGTTTCTATGCTGACCAACACCAGTCTTGCGGTCTTTAAACCTCCCGGGCACGCATCCAAAACCCACTCAGTCGCACCCCGCACAGAATCAGATTGGTTTCTGGGTTCCATGACGTTGGCCAAAAGAGCGGAACCATCAAAATTCCACAGCATCTGGCAATCTTTCACCTGCGCGTCTGATGCTTGCAAGATTAGGAAAAGTGAAGCCCCAACATGGGACGTTACTAAAAGTAATCCCTTTTTTCGCTAAAACCAAAAAAACCAAGAAACCCTGGTTTAGTATTGGATCTATTCATCTTAGGGTTTTCTCACTATCTATGGGGGTACTTAAGATTGGGGTATGGGACGAATCAAAATTAGTAATTAGTATTAAAATCAATCATTAAATCCATGGTAGGATATGTATGTATATATATATATTTATATATTTACTGTATATTATATATACAGTATTATAGAAATAAAATTCAATAAAGGCAAAAGAAATGGATGTCAAACGACGCAAGTGACTGAGCCCCAATTCCCCAAAGCCTTTGCAGTTGGTGCCTAATCGCTTGCTACCAGAACCGCTGGAAAGTCGGAATCAGTCTCGGTCAGGATCATTGGTCAACAAATTGACATATCAAACATATCACCATCGTTCGCCCTAATCTCTTCAAAATTCTGTCATTTTCCCATGGACCACGTGGAGACGTCTCAATTTTTGGGAGAAGCATGTGAATCAGACAGGGATAGGTGGACAACATCCCACCATTCCATGATATATCCCGAGATACCCTGAAAATCAAAGAACATCAAAGGTTTATCTATCAATCTATTTCGCTTCTTCACCGCCCATTTTCGGGAACCCAAGACCCAAAGATGCAATATATAGAATCTGTTTCATCACTCTCAGTATCATTGACATGACATGTTGCTACCACTCATTCACCATGCCCCGTTTTACCGTTTTGGAGTTCTTAAGAAACTTCTCCAATTGGATTTTGCGTGAGTTTCTTGTTGGGTTTAAAAAGTAAAAAGGGATGCACTATTTAATTAATTTAATTGAACCCATCCCTAATGTGCAGTTTATGAAATTGCATATACCACAAGCGTGACGATGGAGACCATACCACACTTTTACGGTTGATACGTGGGGATGGGTTGTCTGAAATAAGGTACAATACACCTAAAGATCACATAGTTTAGAAAATCATCTTGCCTATGGTAATAGCCATATGTTGGTGGTTTTTAAATGAATTATATTCAGACACGTCCAGAAAAATCAGCTAGAAATGTTTGATTCAAAAAACCTCCCACAATTCTCGCACTATGGCACAGAAAATTATCATTTCTGTTGGGGTGTTATTATTCTTCCAATATATTTTTCCACATATTGTGCCCCAATACGGTCTATTGGGGGTATCAAAATTCTCCACTATCAGGAACTGCTGAGAAAATATATCAGTATTGGGTGTTATATCAGATTCATTCATGTTCTCCAATTCTCCATTATCAATCCCACCCATTATATTACAAAATTATAGAGAACTAGTCTCCAAAACTGCTTGCTGGGACTGCCTTGTTGGGCAGGTTGAGCTCCATGACGATCTTGGAGGGTTTGCTGAGATGGTACAGCGACACGCGCGCCACCATGCCTCGTTTCACCGCAGCTGCTCTTTTCGTGGCCTTTTTTTTCATAGGGGACAGGATAATAAGCCAAAAGAACTCCAAAAGAACATGTCATTGTTTGTAGTGAAACATCCATTTTTGCTACTACTATGATGTGTCTTTGTAATTACTCGTCAAGTCTGACGAGTGACTAGAATGGGTCAAATCAAGCAACAGAAAGGACGGTAGAACCGATTTAATCAAATTTGCTCATAGATTCCGAACATCAGTTATAACCTCCAAACTTACCATCAAGAAAAAGTGGTTTAGCGGCCACTGCTCAAGTGCGGTGCCCGTAGATGTTCCATTTCAATAGTAAACAGTGCTTCCTAATTTTCAGCTTTCCCATAATCTTATATAATTGTCAGATTGATATGCCAGTAACTGGGGTTTCCATAGATGATATCCCCATATCTTAAAATCATCATAAATCACTATTATATACTATGATTCATTGGTCAATTTCATGAAATGTCCCCTACATTTCACGACTCGACGCAAACCGCATGTCTCGTCCAAGCTGCTCGATTGCGGCACATAGACCGCCACCCAAGAGGCGTCTTTCTGCGGCTTGGGAGCGATGAGGAAGTTGGCCTCGCAAGTCCCCAGGATGGGGAGGTCGTAATGGGATCCCACATGATCCCTGTATGAAAAATGGGGAATTCGTGGGGATCTAGCCATCAAACATGAGGAAAACTGGGGGATTTCATAGGGATTGAACCATCAAACATGAGGTTTTCAGAGGGATTTTACCACAAGACTGGTAAGTATATAGTTGGTCAATTCTTTTAAGTGGGGGATGGTGATCAATCCATGAAATTACATGGTTAATATTTAGATATATGCCCATCGATTCGGGAATTCAGGTCAAAACGTACCTGGTTACACCAGGTGTAAGTATCATGAGTAGGCAATAAAAGATGGGTTTACCCAGGAATTTGATGAGGCTTTACCCACCGGGTATTGGGATCGCCCATTCTTCTAATATCAAACAATCCCAATAAGGGCCCCACTAAAAAAGAACAGATCCAATACCAAACCATGGCGTGTGAAAATCTACAGGAAGCCATGGTCTTCGGCAATGAAAAAACCATTTGGGATTGATCAAATCTATGATACTTCAGTGAACATCCATAAATCCCAGCTATCTTGATCTGTAGCATGGGCACAGGGTTTTGACCTATAGCTATTTCTGGGATTGCTGTTTACCAGGCAAACAGGCAAAACATATTCATTGCAAGATGCCAACTGCTATCGACACGAAATCTCGCATGCTCCGACCATCCATCTTGAGTGCAAATGTCCAACATTTACCATCAATGGGCGGTATAAACTAGCACAAACCATCAAAATATGGGTGGTGTATGATTGCTTTACTAACAGTATAATGATTAAAGCCCACTCTCAGCCATGTGTTCATTTTCTTGGGATCTTGGGTAGATATCTTGATCTCCAGTGTCCAGTCAGCACAGCAGCCATTGGTTTTGCAACCCAAGGACCACGTTCGGTTCTGGAATGACCCTCTCATCATCCTCACAGCAGGGTCCATCTGCATGTGAAATCTCCAGGCCATGAAATCATGGATGTTTTCCACCCTTTTTTGTCATTTAAGTTCTGCTGAAAAGAATCTGAAAAAACCAGATTCATCTGTCCATTTGTCAAAGTTTACCCGTTTACCCATCTTGCTGCCTCTGAACTACATGTTTTGTACAAGTGAAACCAGCGCAATTTGCTGCGGCTAGACATCCCATCAAAAAAACCTATCTGCTTCTCCCAACCCGGGACCCATCCTCTGGATCCGTGGGGTCCATCAGGTCTCCATCATGCACCACCTCACTCAGTTTTTTTCCGGTGGATGTTCTGAATATTCTGGAGTTTTACAAGGGGATTTAAATGGATTGGCTTTAAAAACATATTTTAACCCGTGTTAACCACAATTTCAATCATATTCTGTGATGGTTAATAAAAGACTCATGGTGTGGCAAACGTACGCAAATGTTTGGAATGCACGTATCTGGGCAATCAAATGTCCTAAAATCCACCGCTGGTTCCCACTGAATCGCTTTCCCAAATCCGCGATTTGTGATACTTGCACAAATCCCCACTTCATGTCCTCAACTCATCTAGACTCCACATTGCAAGCACTTGCTGTAGATTACTTGAAATTCTCATAGTGAAAATACCCGAATCCACAATCATCCTTGGCACGAAAAAATCCCAGATACTCAAATCGAACTACAAGACCCTCTGGTAAACTAACATAGCTATTGAAAATGGACCATTTGAAGATGATTTGATTTTCCTATTAAAAATTGTGATTTTCCATAGTTATGTTAGTTTACCAGAGGGTAATCATCTCAGAAAAGCCCCAAGTATCGCCAAGTCTGGGCGTCTCGGACAACGCCCACACCAGGCAGGAGCTCCAAACAGAGCGACTCATCGCAGGTCCAAGTGATCAACTGGACCTGGGCATGTGAAAAGCCGAACGTTCCTAGGGATCTTTTGGGGAATTATACCATGTTAATATCTCTTCATATCTCCATATTATTATATACAGTATCAAGATAATTAATCATAATCAATCGAGATATTGAATAATATACTCGATGGATCAAGCTGTAAATTTTGGCTGGGTTGAATTGATCCATGGCGATCATCCTTTTCGTTGGTAAGACAATTAACAAAATGTAACAAAATGTAACAAAATGTGTAAACAGTATTCAAAAGTACAGTAGTAATCCTGAAAAATTGCCAAAACTAAACCCTTCTGGAATTTCCTTCTAACTGGTTGAGTAGTAGTGCAGTGTTTCAGAAGCCACTAGTGATACAAGAACCATGAACAACTGGTCGGCAGGAAGGCCGCGGAACCGAACCAGGAAGAACCATGAACCGAATATTCTAGTTGAGAGGAACGCGGAAAGGATCAGAAACCGGACTGCTTGTACTATGACTATTGCCACTAATTTTCCTGGTACTGTCATTAGACTTCGTACTTCTATTGCTACTGCTGCTATGACCACCACCAGAATTCCCGAATTGACCTCTGTCACACAATTCTAGAACAAAGACTTTGTTCCACGTTTCCACCACAACAGGCTTAAGTCTCTCTTCTGCAAACAAACCCGAACAGCTCCAAATCATTGTAAGGTGCCTAAATCATGATGGTTCACTTATGAAACACAAACCAGAGAAAATCAACCCAAAACCGACAAAGATTGAATACCCCAAACGAATCCAAACGAAGCCGCAAAGTGCCAAAACCGTCTTCGTTCACTCCAGAAACACCAACCATACCAGAGATGTAGAACCCAAAGCAAATCGAAGCAAAACAAAGTGCGGGCCAAAACAGGCAGCAGAACATGGTATGTCATACAACATCGTATTTCCTCTTCTGAGCCGCTTTCAAACAGGGGCAAGGGAGCAAACCAAATCCTTCCTGGGTGAATAGGTACCCGATGGCACCCGCAATCTCAATTATGGGTTGAAGCTATGGTATTCCCATCTAATTCCCAACACAAAAGGTAGTATAATCCTTTATACAATAACCTACCAACAGGAGATCTTTTAATGACTGATGCGATGCCCCAAGAGTTTGATAAATTAAGCTTCATCTCTACCAATACTATTGGAAACAATTAAAACGTATTTCCCAAACATATCTATGCTATCCATTTCCATAGCCCCCTAGATGGAGTTTTTATGGGAAAATCCTCTGGTGGGTTTTGAATTGCCATGTCTGATGTCTGATTACCACAGGGATCCATGTGGAAAAAAGAAGGGCACAAAGAAGTCCTGTGAAATGTCCACAAGTTCATACGCTCTGAAAAAACAATGGCTTTTGGATGGGGCCTTATAGCTTTGCAGTGTTTCGTGCACATCTCTGACAAAAGTGCTTCTACAATACTGCAATGGTCTTCAACCATTTTGACCATGACTCATATGCTGCAATTTGGAAAGGCTCAAAAAGGACTTTATGGAAATGACGCCGTTTCAGGAATTCTTCATATTGAACCACCCCCGTTGTTCTTTAAATTTGTTCATGGTCACAATTCTGGCAGCGACAGCAAATAGTTTTATGTAGATTGTTCGTCATATCCCCAAATTTGTTGAATAAATCCAATCCTCTACTGAATCCTACTACTAAGCATCAACCATCATCAAAGTGGATGATACTACCCAATCTTTTGCCGGTGAGATTTCCCCTCGGGTTCCCCTACAGGCAATGCTCCACTGGTGTAGCCCTTCAAAGTGCATGAACGAATGCGCTCCTTGGTTTTCTTGGGCTGCACGGCTTTTTTGGATCTTTGTTGGGGGATCTGTCTGGGCAACCCAACAATAAACCTCCCCTTTGGGTTTATAGGGTTTTACACCACCCATTTATGGTGCCTTTTGGGGATGGTCTATTGTTGGGTTTACCACATTAGGTAAGATTTTGGAATGGGTCAGAATTGAGAGTCTCACACATATTTTGTTGGATGCGGGCAACTGCTGTACCTCAAAGTGGGGATGGTTTGAGTAGTTTCCGAATCCTAGTAGCAATGACTCACTTCTGTTCTCCCCAGCGCCTGAAATTGGAGGAGTCTTTGATGCAAGACAGAAACTGTGGGACAACTCTGACTCTTTGGTACCATCTCCCAGAGGTCCCTGGAAATTCTCATTCCCATGTTGAAACCCTTCCGCCCAAAGATGAAGTCTCCGATATGAGCCCCAAAAATGAATAGATCACCGCCATTCTGACGCTAGAAACAAAATCTCATGAGGAATGGATTCTTGACCCACCTAGAAGTCGGTGAACAAAAACTCCTTTCCGGTCGTGCGCCCGGCGGCTCGGCTTTTTTTTCAAACTTCTATGTACATCATCCATCTTCTGTGGAAGTGAGATCTGCCGTGGCCAGACAATCCCTCAAGGGCGGATGGTTTTTTTGATGTTTTTTGTGTAGGATGTGACACAAAAAATTGACAAGTCCTTGTAGCTTTCAACTGGTTTCCTGGCTGATACTTGGGCCACCCCATCACTCATCGAAAAAGTAAATAGTCTCGCAAAAATCATCATTTGATGGTTTTTTGATGGAAATGAAAACACATTTGAAACTTCGAGTTTGATCGATGAACAATTCCCACTATTATTTTTGCATTAATATTAATATATGTATTAATATGTATTAAATTGTATTAACATGTATTAATGAATATGGTGCTACACCCAACATTGTTGGCTATCTCCCCATCAGTAGAGAACATGGACAGGTCTGGCTGCACGGAAGCGGCCACCTTGCCGACTGGAACCATCCAGATACCCCAGGTACAATAGATAACACCCCATGGGTTGCAAAGTGGGGAAAAGGCACCCGTTTTTCACAGTAGATTCCGGCACTGATGCCAAGGTTAGCACTAAAGCTTGACGACTTCAAGTGGTCTCGAGAAAGATTGGGGCTTAGAAAACGGACCTCCAGAATCTCAATCAAGTCCAGTCACTGGAATTGTGTTTTTTTTCAAGTCACGTGCTTAAGGTCCATTTGTTTCAAGTGGCAATCTCCAGTCTAGGTTCAAATTGGCTACTGCAGCTTCCAAGTATCCAAAACATGTACAAGATCTGCCTATTGCTTGCTTGCTTGCTTGATTGCCACGTCCATTTTTGCTGCTTCAGTCCCGATTTGTTCCTAAAGTCATTCAATCTAAGAATTTATTGCTTCCGCCAAATTTCGTTAGATGAACCTCCCCAGGATTCCATCCACTGGTCGACAAAAATCATGCTCTCTTTTGGAATGGCCATGTTGGCAGGTATACCCCATGTTCAGAAAACCCACAGCACATGGTTTCTATGTTCCATAGTCTATGATACCCCGCGCATATCCATTCATATCCCAGTGATCCCGAAATTTCTGGTTCGCCTTTGATGATTTCCATATTTCAAATGGGATCTACTTAGCAATATGTCCCATTAATATCCATTGATATCCATTCCATGTTGTTTGTTGGTGGCATTGTACATTCCATTGCATCCCATTGTATACCCATTGTAATTGCTTTATATAAATTCATTTCTTTTACAATAAAGTAATTACATCGATTAATCGATTACATTAAAAATAATTGGTACAGTAGTATATCATAAATGTATAAATATGTATAACCATGATCCCCGTTTTTGTTGGGTTCTATCCATTCTTATTGCCCTGCCCCGCAGCTTCAGGCCTCAGGCTGCCTCCTGGCACTTCCCGCCACGACGGGCATCAGCCACCTCGGAAAAAAGATGAAAAGAATATGCCAATCCGGTGATTTACCCATGAAAAATGGTGGTTTAACATGGTTGAACCATAAAGAATTGGGATTTCACCATCAAATTTGGGGATTTAATCTGATTTGGCTTAGTTTAATTATCAAGAATAGGGGATTCGACCATGAAAAATAGGGATTCAACCAATGAATCATGGATATGGGTCAGTCTGACAGGTGGGCAAGGCACAAAAGAAGTTCAATAACATCATTTTCTCAACCATAGTGGCAAAAACCTACAAAACCAGGCACATTAGGCAAGAATTCTTGGGATCGAGCCGCCCCAGGCCCTTCTTCAGAGACGGAAATGTTCGGAATGTTTGAAACGACCAGGCAGTTTTGTTGGGAGGGAAATCACCATAATGCATATTTGGATTGTAAAGCGATAAAAACAAGGACTGACGCAAAAAGAAATGTTGTGTCAGTCCTTGCCCAAACAGGCGTTCAAAAATGTTGGAATAGCCCCTTGCACATCTACCACTTCACCACAATCTGCACAAATTCCATATCAGTATAAGAACAAAAACGATGTGCTTCGCAGACCCCATGTTTGTTGATGATTTTCCCATACATAAAAACCCATTTAGTTCGGGGATTTCCCATCCTGTCGTGTCTGACTACCAGAGGATACAGCGGACACAGCTGGTGAGGTGAATTTGTCCCAACTGTCTGTAACCCGGACGGTTCACACATATAGACTTTCTTTGACTGTCTACACACATAATGAAGATATGAAAAATCATTAATATTGGTATAAATCAATTAGTGTAAATAAATCAACTAATTTTGTCGACACCCTCCAGTAATCAAGAATGGCAATGGAAAATCCACCATTTAGTTCAATGATTTTCCCAGCTACAAACCTCCATTTATGGGGATGTTCCATTTCCACGCGAGGATAATCATGAATATGGAGGTTTCCTAAGTCATGGGAGTACCCCCATCATCCATTTGCATTTCCGCTTTTCCATTGTATCAACCATCCAGCTATTGGGGTATCCCCATGTATGAATTATCACTTGGAAGTTCGGTAAACCGTCATTTTTATCATGTCTATGGACCATTTACCATTTTCCATGTTCCATAGCTATATAATCGATTGGTAATCATGAATATTGGTGTGTCTGAAAATAGGGAATACCCCCAACTATTGCCATTTAATAGGGACAATGATTATTAACCATTGGGTTTAGGGGTACACTATTTGCAGACAAACATAGACAAACCTATATTGTATACACATTTCCTCCATGTTTTTCGGACAACCTCCACCCCTGGATCGTTCGCAAAAGACCTGCCAGGAGGTGGTGGGCCCAATCGCCACAGGGGACCTCGCCAAAAGCAGCGCTCTGGGATCAAAAGGTGGCCGTTTTACCGGTGCCATGTGTTGTTTCCGATAAACAAAACTATAGTAACTATACGGTAACTATAGTTTATGGGGAATATAGCTATTAGATGCTATTAGTTTATGTGTTTAGAAACCAACTTATAACTGGGTGGCCTCATCTTGAAGATCAAGACATAATCACATAAGACTAATGTTAACATATTATAATATGTTTTAAATATGCTGAAGGGTTTTCACGTTCCACCATGTGAATTTGGTTGAAAACGGATCGATCATGGAAAATTTGAGACTCAAGAGCATAGAATGATTTATATATTTATATACTAAAAATGAAGAACCAATCTGATCTATCCCAGGGCCTCAAAATTCCACCCAGACTCATCTCTCTCAGTGTGTTTGCTGGAAATGCCTTGAAATAAAGATCATCCAACACAGCCAAGCAATTGACTGAATCGCTGAATCTGCCGGAACCCCACCCAAAATCGGGAAGCGATTATGAACCCTTAAAATTCCTTGAACCTGGAACCCCAAACAACCAGAAATGAATGGATGTTGTTGTTGTTTTAAGCCGCTGTTGACATCTCCAAAGCAGAAGAAGCACCGATTTACTTGGAAGATTGGGCCAACAAATGGATCATCCACAATCCATACTAGAAATCCGGCTGAATTACAAAATTCATCAACCTATACCCTCCGGCAATTCAAAATAACTATTGAAAATCACAATTTTTATTTCAAAAGGGTAAATCATATTTACAAATGGCTAATTTGCCATAGCTAAGTCAGTTTACTGGAGGGTAAAAGTAAAAGTCTCATTTTTGGATGACTCCCTAACAATCATACTTCCCACAAAAAAAATGCTTCGCTCCTTGGATCTCAATATGGCGATGAAAAAAAAATATCAACGCAATACTGTTTCATACGTATCATGACAATTCTGGATTATCGTAGGCCCCGATAATTTGGGTACTATAACCCCCTATTCTAGTCCCCGTTATGGATTCTACTATGCAACGACCAATAAACCATACAACCTCCTGTGGATTGTCTTCGTCCAATATGTAATCAGTCCTCTGAGTCTGCGACTGAGCGCAGGTGCCAACCAGCGAAGCGAACTGCTCGGGGTTCTTCACGGTGGCCGAGAAGTAGGTGTGTACCGTTTTCCCTGCGCCTCAGCTGTTTCGATGTGGCGAAAGGATGCAAAATGCTGAAGGATTCGCAACTGATTTGAAACCACGGTCATGGTCCACCTATCTATCTTTCGACCTATCCATCTATCCGTCCATCCATCTACCTTGCCAAATCTTTTCTAGTCTCATCTAATCGCATCTAAGAGTATCCAATCGAATTTATCTAATCTATCTAATTGAACGTGTGGATCACCTTGTATAGGTGCAGCAACTGACTGTGGGGTCACCCAGTTAGGAGAACGTTGCAGGACGATGCATGGGGCAGGATATGACAAATGAAGTGCGCGACGTTCTGTTCGGGAAAATGTGAAAGTTGGTGGTTTCCCTTTGCGCAAAGTTTAAAGACTTATGTTCATTGATATTCAGCAAATGTAAATCGCAGTGTCTCACTCGTTTACAACTACAACAACCTGAAGTCTTCAATGTTGTCAGCTACATGGCGATTGCTGAATGATAATCCAAGTGAGAAAAACATCTGTAGATGGAGTGGAGGTTTAAATGAGAAAATCATTGAACTTAATCAACTGAATGGAAGATTTTCCAGCCAAACTAACATGTTTAATGACACCGGAGGGTATGTCCCATGGACTTTTTGGATAATCTTCCCTATGCTTCCACACCTTTCAAATGATGTTCCATCGGTTTCCTATGGTTTATGGTCATCCCATCATTGGAACTTCCTTACCAAGGGTATATTATGGTATATTCATATATATTCACCTATTCACCCCAATGAGCCCATGGATTGATGACCATTCCGCCCAGGACTGGGTGAATCGGATCCAACTTTGTTGCCTCGCAGCTGGTGTTTTTCTGACTTTTCAGATCTTGTTCAGATCTTCTTGTTTTTGGTGTGAACGTCATGAGCCAGATGCGAGGCAGAATATATCAACGTAATAAAGATGGAACGTTATATTGAGTATACGGTATACGGAATAAAATATAAGGCATCTCACAATCTTCAATGATTTTCCATGAGGCTATTTACCTGTCAAAGCCCATCTCAGCCCCTCCCTGACCCCTGGTCCACCTGCTGTCATGGGGGCGCTTCCTGCGTTGGGCGCTGCGTGAATGTAGGCTTTCCTGCAGCAGATGGACCAGTTCTACTGACCATAAGCTTCACTGGTTTTCACTGGTCAATCAAGAAATCCACCAAAAAAACATGAAAACAGACAGGTCATCCCATCATCATCCCCTCAAGCTCAATCCACGTATTCTTCGGCCCATGAAGTTTGAATCTCAATCCCATCCACCATTGCTGTCAACATATCTCCAAGGAGATGTTTTACGCTGGACGGGTCGAGCAAAGGTTCAGAGCAATGGAGAACAGAATTGGAGAGAAAATCAACAGGAAACCTCCAAACATTTGGATGCTACCAGGGTATCCTGCGGTGAATGGAAACCCGTGATTTTTCCAGTGGAATCTCATGTCGCTTGATGCTTTATGTTTTTTTTCAGCACATAGGAAAACCTCTTCACCGCAAAATCAAGGGCGACATGAGAGTTGAGTATCATATTGACAACATACGTGCTTTTGTCAGGCTTTTGCTGCCAAATTTGCATCATGTGACGTTGGCTCACAACAATTTAAGCACCTTAAAACGCATCAAACTCACCAAAGAAGTCTAAGAAATTCTGGATGTGCCACTTTTTTGACCAGTACCCTTCGGCAATCAACCATGGCAACGAAAACAAAACATGAAGATCATGTTCTGAACAGCATCCAGAAGTACAGAGATAGTACCCAGTGGTTTCAAGGATACCCGATTGATCCTGAAACTCTTTAGCTTCTCATTTCGTACTTGGCTGTGCAGTTCCAGTCATCATTAGACATACAACTTGTACATAAACACCATATTTATCCATATTTAGTAATTGGGCCCCATATCCCCACTAACATGGTGGTTTCATCCTCCCCCTCGGTGATATCTCCCATTCCATCTCCATGATCTTCCCATCAAGTCATGAGTTTCTGCACACTTGAAAGTGCAGTTCCAGTAAACCAAATGGATAGATTTCACCATGGTTTTAGGGGCCCCATATCCCAATCCAAACAAACATAGGGGTTTTTAATTCCCATGGTTACCCTCTGGTTCTTTAACGTAGCTATGGAAGATCACCATAAATCACCATTTGGAAATAGCGAAATCACCATAAATTTCCAGAGCCATGTCAAATTCCCACGGTCAAAAAGCCCATGTGCTTCACCTCAACTGCACCCCCCCCCAGATCAAATCGCTCCCGTCACCGCAGGGAGCATCTGGATCCCAGACCACCGTCTCAGGACCGGCATCGCCTTACAACTGGGGGGGATTCGCCCTGGGGAAATCGGGGGAAATCGCCATGGATCAAGGGGCGAAATTATGGGAATCTTGGGCAAAGATATGGGAACATATGGGAACATCTTACATGTTCAGGAACATATGGTAAGATCATCTGTAATCGGGAAGGGTTTAAGAGCTAAGCTATCATCTAATCATCTTGTTGGTTAGGTTAAACCGTTCATTGAACATTGAAATTGTCCCAAAAATTGCAAAACTTTCCGGTTGCAATGCCTGTATTCCGAATCTATGAGTCTGTCCAAATAATTGGGGATATCCCAATTTATGGACATGAAATAGCGGGAAGATGATGATCAACCATGGGATTTTGGAGGTTCCCAATTTGAACCTATCGGACCCACAAGCAGATTGGTTGGCTGCATCCCCATCACAATATCTGGGATTCAGAACAGAAGGGATCGTAGCTATATATAGATGTTCATCGCAACAACAATTGTATGTATATATAGATTATCCCGTTTGCTCATGAAACTCCAATATTTGCCTCAAATGATGTCCCACTTTGTTCTTCTCAAATCACTAAATTGTGGCACCTAAAAAAAAAAAATCTTTGATGAAATGAGCTTGTATCATCCTGCCAAAAAGATACTCAACAAGTCGTTCTTCCTACCTTTCGCGTTTCATAAATTCTTTATATAGGATCTATTTTCGAGTTTCATTTTCTTGGGAATTTCCTGTCTGTTTTTGTGTTTTGGGGTGGTTTTCAGTTTAAAAAATCTGGCCAACCATACCCTCCCTGGTTAAAATCCGCCGTAAAGGCACAGGTGAAGCCACTCCCGTCCGATTCAAAGCACTTGCCGCTGAGGCTGTTCACCTGAAACGTCCATGACTACATGGCTATGGCTCAAAATTATGGCACCAAAAACGATCATTTTTTATAGTAAATTAACATAAACCAACCAATTATAGCATCTGGTAATCAGCCACGTGGCAATGGAAAATCCGGTATAAATCGAGGTTTATAGCTGGGAAAATGATCGAACTAAATGGTAGATTTTCCATTGCCATGTTTGATTACCGGAGGGTACATCGGAGAATTTGAAATATTGGGCGATCAACTCATCAGTTAGGGATGGACACCCGTTGCTTTCTATTTTGAATAAATACCACATCAAAACCCATTCACACCGCAACAAAGAATTATTAAAGCTTTCAAACAACGAATTTTGTTTGTTTGACCAACATGTTTGTTGGTTAAATGTTTATTTAAGAAATTGGCTAGAACCTTCTGGCTGAAATTTTGTGTCAACCCATCCCAAAAATGGTGAAAAAAGCAACATGGGGTCATCATCCCCATGGTTGAACATCACCCTATAGTTATGAAAAGATACCCTCTGGTAAACTAACATAGCTATTGAAAATGGCCATTTATTGTGGATATTCCCATTAAAAATGGTGATTTTCCATAGTTATGTGAGTTTACCAGAGGGTACCGAGTTTCATGGAAGTGTAAAGAAAGTGAAAAAATAACACCAGGCGATGACTACCGAGTTCTTGCGCTATGAACCTACCCTCTGGCAATCTAACATCTTGCTATGAAAGCCATGGATTCACTTCGATGATTTACCGATTGAAAATGGGGATTGTCCAGTTCTCAAACTGTTGTATTGCCAGAGGGTAAATCAGCCAATTTCATAGTTGTCCTATAATTATGCTATAATTTCATAGAAAAGTCTGCATTTATCCCCATATATCCCCATGCATGACCAGAGATGGAAAAAACAAACCTTCACAGCTATGTTAAATACTGAGATGCTATGTTTGTTCCCATAGCTTTGTTACTTTGCAGTCATCCCCAATATTTTCTAAAAGTCAAATACAATTATATAAAATGATGACAAACTATGATAAATTACTTTACTATCTTCGGGAGAGGTTACTATACCTATATAACGTGCTAAACCAAATGCCATAAACAGTGCCCAATGGGGATTTCTTATTGGGCATACCTGTATTTGGGATGATATCAAATGACCCCCAGTCATGGTTGCTTAATGCGATCGATGATATTTGAGTTTACCACATTAGAAACGTCAAATCCGACCCAAATAATCAAAAATGATATACATGTCTAGCTTTCTTTTTGGGGACGGCTATGCCTATGATTGAGTTCACCACATTTGTAAAGAAATCGGTGTGTTGAAACTAGGGTATACACACCAGTTAGGGCGATTTAATAGGAACACTGCTGAGAATCCATAGGAATGAAGAAGTTCTCATCCATTGGGATTCCTAGACTTATTGTAAATCAATATAAATGATCGAACTACCCTCTGGTTATTTAACATAGCCGCTATAGCCATGGAAAATCCCTATAAATGAAGGTTTCAATTGGAAAATCATCCCAAATTAGCCATTTTCCATGGCTATGTTAAATAACCAGAGGGTAAATGGACCATTTTCTATAATAAACAGTTAAATAACCACCTAACCTTCAGCGCCAAGCTGCATGTCCCACAGATTTCGGTCCTGCCACCGCCACGCCCAGGACGCAGACCTTGGGGCGGTCTGGAAGTCCCAGGCCGAAATGCAATCGGGTCATGGTATAAAAAATGAGGATTTAAGATGAACTAAGATGAATTAATGATGAACTAAGCCATGAATTAAGCAACCAAGGCATTGGGACTCAACTTGACTTAACCAGAAAACAATCATTTCAATCACCACAATTGGGTTTTCATAGCGTTCAATCAGCAAAAATGGTACTTTGAGCAACAAAAAATGAGACTTGAGAAAACAGAAATGGCGATTTGAACAACAAGAATGTGGATGGAAAAAAAATGAGTTGAATATAGTTGAATCAATCGGAATAGGGATTTCATGCGCCACATTGACGTTCAGCCAACGTTTTGAGGATTTGAAACCTATAATGGGGAGTGAAACAAACAACATGATGATCATGGGAATCGAAACTGAAAACTAGGAACCTCATTTGGCGAAAGAAACAAATGTGAGGTCAATGAAGGTACCGTATTAATGTGGGTAAAACAATGCCATAAACCACCCATTTGGGAATGGTTGAAATGCGACCTATTTATGGTGAAATTGGGGGATGGTTTATTCTTGTTTTACCTACATTATACCATGTTCCGGATGGGAAGTACCAAATCATCAAAGCCACCATTCCAAGGCCACTGGACAAAATTTTGGTTCCAGATCGGCTCTGGATGCATCGAGCCGTCTCCAGAAATTTGCGCAAATCTGGTCTCAATTTGTGGGAGAAAACATTCAATGGATTGGTTTTCCGGGGAAAATCTTAACAAGGAACAATGGATTTTTCCATAAGATAGAGGGGGTTCCTGTTGCTGTTCCCTTAAACCAATCCATTGAAACATTGGAAAAATCATGGTTCTCTTGTTGGATTTCCTATGAATCAATGGCTATCATCAGCACCTTTCCCGGTAGCGATGAGGTCACTAGTTGCTCATCAGCAAAAGGTTGTTTGCTCATGTTCAACATGGGGGGTTCCTGAGTCATGGGTGGCCCCAAAATCAAGCTAACTTGGTCGTTTTATACCATGTCGTGTCATTTCAACAGGAAAACCAATGGTAGTTTGGGCGTCTCCTATTGTAAGAATCTAACCCATCCAAATTTTATGGACCATCAATTTCAATATCTCCCAAAATCAAGTGCCAGGAAAAAAAACATGGTCCTCCATCCCCAGGGCCGAGGGACGAGCAGCAACGAGAACAAGTTCCACATCTTTCCGTTCTCGCGGATTTTGAACATGAAACAGCTGCAGGGAGCATGAAATTTGGATTCCTCAAATTCTGAGATTCAGTTCCGGAGGCAGGGACTGGTTTGGGACAGTAATTTGTCCTAAAGTGAGTTCGGTACAATGAGGTCCCCCTCTCTCCAATCATCTAAGTGGAACGAATGGCCAGAAACAGAGGAATGTGGCTGGTAGCACTGGAAGATCCTGAAAAAAGGGCACGGGTGTGAAGTTGAAGCAACTATTGTGGTGAAAGTGATCATACACTTTCCCAAATTACCCTTAAGTTAACCACTTAGGGTTCTCAAGAATCATAACCCCCGCGGGGTTTATGAGTGTTAACATCAATCCATTCCTATATGAAAATAACCCCAAACAAATGGTGGAATCTGTTGGATTTATTGTATTGGGGTCTCTTATTTGGGGTATTGAACAACAAGGGGATGGCTATTATCATAAAGGGAAAACGAGCTGATAGACGCAAAAGGGGAGGAAGCTTTAGGAGTTGAATGGGACGCAGAAAACCTTTGTTTTCACCATCAAAAACGGAGGTCTGTAAATTGTCCCTTCGTCAAATTCTAGGATGGAATGTTTGGCTTGCAGTTCCAATATATGGATATAGCCTGAATTTATAGGCAGATGATGCTGCGGTCTTGCAGGGTGTTGGGATTCACGACTGGTTGATGATTGAGGGCATGATTTGAGCATAAGTCTGTTGGTGATATCACCATCAATGTGGTTACCCTCTGGTAAACTAAGCTAGTTATGGAAAATGGTCCATTTATAGTTGATTCACCCATCAAAATTGTAATTTTCCATAGCTATGATAGTTTACCAGAGGACAATCCACGATTGATCGCTAATTTTCACACCTCTAAACTTCCATTTGGAGGCGATTTCCATCATTGCCCTCCTGATTACCAGTTGGTTATGCCATCAAATATTCCCATATATGTCCCCATTCAATTCCCATGAAATATGCCAGATGGGAACACATTACCACCATGAAAAATGGGCATATACGAATATATTCCCATGTTTCCCCCATCATATAACATGATAAAACCACCATTTTTCATGGTTTCTCCATGGTTTCCCATAGAACCATGTTCCGAGGCTCATCTTCCACCCACACATCCAAGGCCAAGTTTCACCCGCACGCTTTCCTTTGAGCGCCCACACCTTGGATGGGACATCAAAACGTCCCTGCTTTGAGGATTTTTCGATGCATATTTTTCGGAAATGAAATCCCCAACATTTGGAATCACTTGGATATTTTTGGAGATGAATCTATAAATCGGAATAGATTCAAATAAGATCAAATAGTTATATATATATATATATAGTTTTATATATATATATATATATATAGTTTTATAATATATATATATAGTTATATATATATATATAGTTTTATATATATATAGTTTTATATATATATATATAGTTTTATATGTATATATAATGATATATATATATATATAAGTGATTATATAATTATATAAGTGATTATATAATTATATACATATGTGTGAAGTCTACTCTCAATAGACTGGCTGGTTACTGGTGCCACAAATGCGCAGGTCGGGAGGCGCCACCAGCAAGTCGCGGCACCGTTTCCGACAGATCCGGGAGTGCTTCGAATATTTGTTGTATCCATTATATTGTATCTAGTAAATACTATTGTATCAATATACATTCAAATACATGGATACAATTTACTAGATATACTATAATTGATTATGATTGTATAATAGTATCTAAATAATACATAGTTGATACATCATTTATATACAAATATGTAAGGGTATAGTAAAACACTCACGCCACTCCTTTTCGCAATGCAGACCAGATTTGTTAAATTGAAAAAGTTCGGAAAGAACGGATAAAATGGTGTCAAATTGAGGGGCCCCGATATTAATACCCTCTGCCAAACCNCTCTGCCAAACCAAAGGGTAAAAATATCCCCCTATTGCCCCCCAGGACTCCGCCAAACCGGAGCGCCCCTGGGCCTCAAGCAATAGACACCTTAAAAAAAAGACATACACCACCTGAGGATGCCATCCACCCGGCACCTATTTTTCCCCTTTTGGTTTGAAGATTTGCTCTTTCCACGTCCCCCTGCTCTACTCTTCTTAGGAAGAGTGGGCTCAAGCTGTGGCGGACCTGAAATATAATTAGTGAAAACGGTGTGAAAC
>BGPT01000103.1:340281-366596 GCA_003297045.1 Symbiodinium sp. clade C Y103
CTTGGGGCTGATTTTAAGATCAGCCAACATAGCTAAGCCTGAATTAATGTAGATTTTGGCGGTTTTTACAGCGGTCCATCGACCGAGTAGTAGGACTTTATCAAGTGACCCAAACTTTACAAAGGCGTTTGTAGCACCACCCCTTCTAAGTGAATAGGGTCGGAACCCCCAGCTTTGGAGACTAAGTCCCTCCAGACAGTCATTAAAAGTTTGTCTCCAGACATGGGGTTTGGCAGTTAGAAACGCGTGTGCACTGGCATGTTGCTTCCAATGCCACAGTAGTTTTAGCACATGTTTTTCGGTCAAGGTAACGCTTTCAGCAGCACCTTGCCTTTTGCCTGACTTAGTAAGACCTAGGCTAATCACTGCGGGTTCAGTAGCTGAAGTCATATGAATATTCCAAGCTTGCAGCTCCAGAAGCTCCCCCGTACGCAGTAAAGTATAGTACCCCACCAACAAAGACAGACCAAAGGTGTAACGCTCATGAAAAATAGACCAACCAACCATTGCCCTCAATACGCTCTCGGTCAAAGGAGGTGCTCTATTCGGCAATTCGTTCGCAGCCCACGTGCGCATCAAGCGCCACGACCCAGGCAAATGACCTTTCAGGTGAGGATCTAGATCTTGTAGCCCTGCTAAGAGGTTACTAGCTGCAGCCCGCCCTTCACCTTCCGACCACAAATACTCAAGATAATCCCCTACCAGAGCATCCAACTTTTCACGTTGTTTGGGTAGTACAAGATCTTCTTGACGAAGGTAGTCATAAAAAGCATTGAGGCTCTGCTGATAGCGCGCTTTGGTGATAGGTTGAACAGTTAGAGATTTGAGACTTCCTAAAGACTTACGGACTTTCTTCCTATCTGCTTTGGTGCGGGCTTCAGTTATTTTTTGAGCTTTCTTACCCATTTGCGCTTAGCCCCCCTTCGCGAGGGGCGATCAGCGGGGTTCTGATGGGTATCAACATACCCCCAAGCACACTGAAGTCCGCTGGCCAGCAAATAGGAATTCAATCTCATCAAAGTCCGTCTCATTTTTCGAGAAGATGATCTGCCCCTCGTGAGGGCGTGCAGAACCACCAATGAGTCAACAAGGTGGATGCAGCGCAAATCAAGGTCCTTCATCTGTTCAACCCGAAACTTCACTGCAGTCAAGACCGCTCGAAGTTCCAACACATTAATGTGTTCAGCGCTACCTCCCCATTGCCAAGCAGCCACNCTTCATCTGTTCAACCCGAAACTTCACTGCAGTCAAGACCGCTCGAAGTTCCAACACATTAATGTGTTCAGCGCTACCTCCCCATTGCCAAGCAGCCACCGTCCTCCATCGCCACAATTTGGCAGGGACACTCGTCCTCAACCTATGAAAGCGCACTGGGGCATCCGTTTGCGGCTGGAGAAGGATATCTTCCCCCTTCAAGGACACCAGAGAGCTGAGCCGGCGGACCAAGTCGTTCGAACATGGTGAACTGGACGTACTGCTCCTGATGGGAGGCCTCCCCAGAAGTCCTTGGAGGGTCCTCCCCTGGCCCGGCACCAGCCGGTCAACGATGTTCTGCGGACTCAGGTTGGGGATGAAGCCCAGGCGGCACAGAAGCCCTGAAAGCAGCCAGGCGATGATGGGCACACACCAGGTGTTGCCTAGAAGGGTGAGTCGGCAATCATCATGCTGAGGCGTGTTGTGCTCCTTCTTGGCCAAGCACTGCGAGGTGTAACCCAAGGGGAACCCTAAGATTACCTCCCTTTCCGCTACTGCCCTTTCTTGTTTGCGACACAGTTCTCGTCACGGTACTGATAAGGCGGAAAGCGGTGCATGTCAGCCTGCCATCGGGCTCGCTCATGCGCCTGGCAGGTTTTCAACCCAGCAGGTCGTTTCAACGGAGTTGGGCTTGGTCTGGATGTAGTGAAGGTTGGCAGTACTTGTCCCTCACGTAGATGCCACCCGCTCTCTAAGTAGTCTTGGGAGTCCTTTTGAGCTAGCAACTGGATCTCCCCTCGAATTGGGAGCCGCCCATCACTCCCGTACCCCATAGTGACACCAGGTCCTTCGCAGAGCTCCCAAGAGACCCAGTACAACCTGGGCCTGTGGCACAAAGCCATGCCATTGGCATCGATGTACCAGGGCTGGTCTTCGAACTCCTCGTTCATGACTTGGCAGTCCTTGAAGTCCATTGAGGCCACGCTTTCGGCCAAAGTATGCACCTGGGCCCACGGGAAGCATCTCTTAACCAACTTGGCGATTCGTGGCACATGGGTGAACAGATTGCTCCGCTGATCTTTCAGGGCCCCCTTTTCTGTCATAGTTCAAACCTGAGACACCCTGACATGGCGGCCCTGCACCAATCAGGATAAGCCCCACGGAGGGGAAACGCAAGGCCCAGTCCCGGACTAATTCCTGGGTAACTGCTTGGACGTCGTCCACCTTGATGACATCGGCAAAGGCGCTCTCCACCACACGCTGCGCTGCCTGCTCCTTCTCGACCGAGATGTGTCCAACTNGTCGTCCACCTTGATGACATCGGCAAAGGCGCTCTCCACCACACGCTGCGCTGCCTGCTCCTTCTCGACCGAGATGTGTCCAACTACAGGGACTTCCAAACAATCCAGGGCTACCCTCAACGCTGCAATCCCATCAAACAAGCCTATGCTCAGGATCTGGCAGAAATCATGCTCTTCTGGGAGGTCACCCCTCACAGCCGCACGGCTGGCAACCATCCCATAAGGGGTTAAACTCCTTGACGCTACCACCCCACCACCAGTAGTTGAAGCGTCACTAGCCATGACAATCTCCCCAAAACCGACCCTCAAGTTCATCACAGCTAGCGGGAGGAGCCCAACAAAACGAGCAAGCTCAGCCACAACCGCGGGCGTCAACCTGAGTCTTTTCCTCTTCAACTCCTCGGGGACCTCAGTGATACTTCGCCAAATTTGGNCGGGCGTCAACCTGAGTCTTTTCCTCTTCAACTCCTCGGGGACCTCAGTGATACTTCGCCAAATTTGGTTCAAGCCGCAGAGCAGGGGCCGCTTGAACACAGCCACATAAACCAGGCCTCCACCCACAACCTGCAATTCTCTCTGCGTAGCGCTCCCCCTCTCCAACAACTCAAGCACCAAGGCCACATAGCGGGCAATCTTGCTCGGTTTGGCTGACACCAAGCCCTTGCTACCATCAATCCAGGCGCCTTGAACTTCGGCACAAAGCATCTGCTGTGTGCTCTTCTTTGGATGCCTTGGGAGGCCAGCTTGAGCATAGGCCTCCCTTACAGCTTCCGCCACCGGTGAGGGCGTCCCCTCCAAAAGCTCCGCCAGCCCCTTATTTACTTTCTGTAGTTCATCAAAGTTGTCCAGATAAACTCTAAAAAGATGGGGATGAGAACTAAAAGGCCGATCTCGTCTCAGCTCATTGGCCCCGGTTAGAGGGGGATGNAAAGTTGTCCAGATAAACTCTAAAAAGATGGGGATGAGAACTAAAAGGCCGATCTCGTCTCAGCTCATTGGCCCCGGTTAGAGGGGGATGCAAACTGCCCACACACCGCCTAATCACCCTCCTGTGGATATGTTGGGCAATTGCCACAGAATTTATCCACCCCATTGGCAGTACTGTAGCTGTAAGATAGCCTTCTTCATCACCAAAATCCATCGGGGTTATTGACCGAGGTGCTACCCTAGCAAATCCCAAGAATCTCCACCAACTCTGCGGCACCTGGAACAAGTAAAAGAAGCATCTGATGTCCTCGGACGAGATGCAAAGCTGCTGGGTGTCTTCTAGCCACATCNCCATATGTTGGCTTTGCTGGCTTTTCTGTTGCCTTTGGTAGCTGAGCTTTTTGGATCTAGTTGTCACCAATCTAGCTCCAGATGCCACCAATATAACTTGCTAGCGGAAGGAGTCCAACAAAACGAGCAAGCTCAGCCACAACCGCGGGCGTCAACCTGAGTCTTTTCCTCTTCAACTCCTCGGGGACCTCAGTGATACTTCGCCAAATTTGGNCGGGCGTCAACCTGAGTCTTTTCCTCTTCAACTCCTCGGGGACCTCAGTGATACTTCGCCAAATTTGGTTCAAGCCGCAGAGCAGGGGCCGCTTGAACATAGCCACATAAACCAGGCCACCACCCACGACCTGCAATTCTCTCTGCGTAGCGCTTCCTCTCTCCAACAACTCAAGCACCAAGGCCACATAGCGGGCAATCTTGCTCGGTTTGGCTGACACCAAGCCCTTGCTTCCATCAATCCAGGCACCTTGAACTTCGGCACAAAGCATCTGCTGTGTGCTCTTTTTTGGATGCCTTGGGAGGCCAGCTTGAGCATAGGCCTCCCTTACAGCTTCCGCTACCGGTGAGGGCGTCCCCTCCAAAAGCTCCGCCAGCCCCTTATTTACTTTCTGTAGCTCATCAAAGTTGTCCAGATAAACTCTAAAAAGATGGGGATGAGAACTAAAAGGCCGATCTCGTCTCAGCTCATTGGCCCCGGTTAGAGGGGGATGCAAATTGCCCACACACCGCCGAATCACCCTCCTGTGGATATGTTGGGCAATTGCCACAGAATTTATCCATCCCATTGGCAGTACTGTAGCTGTAAGATAGCCTTCTTCCTCACCAAAATCCATCGGGGTTATTGACCGAGGTGCTACCCTAGCAAATCCCAAAAATCTCCACCAACTCTGCGGCACCTGGAACAAGTAAAAGAAGCATCTGATGTCCTCGGACGAGATGCAAAGCTGCTGGGTGTCTTCTAGCCACATTGTTCCAAGATTGGTTACCATGGGAAGGGTAGCTGTATCACCAACCATAGGTGCACAAATACTGTTCGTCGGTCGGAGATTCATTATCAATCTGGTCACCTCCACATTGCCGATGAATTCGTTTTTGGACACAGAAAAAAGACCATTAACCAGAATTTGGTTGTCAATGTGCAACAGGAAGGATTTGCGAACCACTTTGCACAGACCTCGTTGGACTAGACCTGTGGCGACCTCTTCCCAATCGGCAGTAGATACCATTACCTTGGGGGGCTTGCTAAAGGGGTGTGTCGTAGGGATCTCCATGAACTCTTCCAAGTGGTCAATGTAGTAACGAACACCTCCCTCACAAAAATCTCTAATGTCCAACTGTCCCACCTGGCTCGGCAATGAAGCCTCAACCTCTTGCCAAACTACCGGTCTAGCAACCAGAACCTCATCCCCCACATAGTCCAACTGTTTAGTTCTGAAAAAGTCGGAGAAGTTGTCGGGGGGCAGCTCTTCCGCCAGTATCCCAGATGAACCCACGATGCCAGCCAATCTTTTTGCTGCCCGAAAAGAGGTCGGGTTACCTCGGCTTGGGCCACTACCGCCATAAAGGTGGTTCAGGCTATCGACCGTGGCCTGCAGAAAATCACCCCTCTCAGCTGNCCCGAAAAGAGGTCGGGTTACCTCGGCTTGGGCCACTACCGCCATAAAGGTGGTTCAGGCTATCGACCGTGGCCTGCAGAAAATCACCCCTCTCAGCTGAGTCCATTTGAAGTCCTGAGGCACTGATAGGAAAAAGTTTTGACCTATCGGCCATGGGCTGGGGTCTGCATTGCCATGATTGACAAATCTTCAGGACTCCACTGACCAGGCTTCCTACGTCTTCCACCTTTGCCTGCCGCGGTAGGGCTCGACGCTAGCGGATGACGGTGTCATGCAAAAGTTGGTGAAACTTTTGGGAGCTCTCTGACTCATTGATCAGTCCTCTCCCTTCTTTCTCCTCATGGGAGACTCCGAGACCCGTGTCTCTTCGCCTCCCCTCTTCAGCCTCCGCTGCTGCCTTAGCTTCGGCTATCAACTCCTCTACTTCCGCTTCGGTGAAACTGCTGCCTTTTCCTCCTGCCACATTTTCTGAACCTGCCTCACTGCCTTTCCTCTTCCTCAAAGAGTCGCTCTCTTCCTCAGTCGCCGCTGCCACAGCCGCTCTTGTTGAACCTGGGTCCTCAGCCTTTCCTAAGTTCGCCTGCTTTCTGTCTTGGGTACTTCTGGGAAAACATGAATCCATCCTCTCAATCATTTCTTCTCCTTCTGCCATGGCTTCGTGTCCTCTTTTTTGTCTCCTCCTTTACCTTTGGCTCCGTCTTCATGTTTCCCCTTGCTAGTACCCTTCCAGTCCTTGCCCTTGCGAACTCCTTTGGCTGCTCCTCCAGACTCTGATCCTCTGATGCCTGACGGCCTGCTTGTAAGGGAGCGCAGACGGTCCTCCTCTCTGGCACGCTTTGCCGCCTCATAGGTCTCTGCATCCTCAGCCATCGTTCCACTGGCGGACCGTATGAGTTCGAGTTGTCTCGACATGGTCCAGTGGGCTCCTCTGGAAGAAGCCTCCAACGACTTCAAGCGCTGCGCCAATATGTCGCAGGCTGCAGCTGCGTGTCCTTGGAGTAGACGGTCAAGGCTCTGAGCCACTGTCAAGGCTTCTTGGCCCATTGGCGGGCTCATGTGCCCCATAAGGCACTGCCTCGTGTAGTGGGTGAACACCGGGTCAANGGTCAAGGCTCTGAGCCACTGTCAAGGCTTCTTGGCCCATTGGCGGGCTCATGTGCCCCATAAGGCACTGCCTCGTGTAGTGGGTGAACACCGGGTCAACCCGTTTGCGGTCCAACCCCCACACTGTGCCAGATGCGGTGAGTAAGGTCTGCTTGGCCTCGGTGACGGCGGAGCATGCCAAGGCTCCAGGGTATCGTTTCCAGATAACCCCCAGCTTCTTTTCGCCGTCGAAAAGCCCAACAGCCCCCACTGGCGCGCTACTGCGGGAAGAGCTCGAAGACGTCTTACTGCTGCTGCCACTAGAGCTAGACTTCTTCTTCTTCTTNGTCGAAAAGCCCAACAGCCCCCACTGGCGCGCTACTGCGGGAAGAGCTCGAAGACGTCTTACTGCTGCTGCCACTAGAGCTAGACTTCTTCTTCTTCTTCTTGCTCTTCTTGGATCTCCCCACTTTGCGGGCTTTCCTCAGGAATCTGTTGCGTTGTCGGGTATCAGGATCTAATCCTGTCTTCTCAAACAGCAACTTGGGAGGCTTCTGACCTACCTCCCATTCCTCTTCGCTCTCGGACCTAGCCCGCTTCTTCTGATCTGTCTCAGCTTCTCTCTTCTTCGCCTTCTTATCTGCCTTCTTCTCCTTCTTGCTTTTAGCGTCCAGCTTGGGAGTCTCCTCCACTCCCTTGTCAACTTCTGCCTTCCTCCTCATCTCATCCTCTCTCAATAGGGCCAGATCGTCTCCTGCGTCTCTTCGTACCTCGACCTGTACCAAGTTTGTATACCATGGTGTTGCCCCCGGATCTACCTTGACATAGTTCCGTCCATGCACCAAGAACTCATCCGTCAGGATCCCAGGGCAATCTGGAGCACATAGATGANCCATGGTGTTGCCCCCGGATCTACCTTGACATAGTTCCGTCCATGCACCAAGAACTCATCCGTCAGGATCCCAGGGCAATCTGGAGCACATAGATGAACAGAGACGCGACGGTCAGCCTTACCACTCAGGCTCCTCAGCAATCCTTCATCTTGAGTCCCGCTCACCTCGAACGTCCCCATAGGTTGATTCTCCTCCAACCCCAGGTTCACGAAGCGCCCCACCAAGTCAATGGATCGACTGTAGTAGCCGGCTCCCTTGAGCCACACATGACCCAAATTGGGGAGGTCTCCCAAGCCCAGGTCAAGGCATCTTCGCTCCTCAGCCTCCTCACGCTCAACCCTTGCTGCCGGTCGCCGCAAGGCAGGGGCCCTAGCGGCCGGTCGTCGCCTGACAACCTTGGGGGGCATGACGGTCAACGCCTATGCTGGCGCTGCCGTTGGTTGAAGCGTTCTTGCTTCGCCCGGCGCACCTGCCCCTTCGATTTCCCCACCGACCAGCGAGGGTGATCTGATACAGGTAGAGGGCCTCGCCAGCTGGGTTTGTGAGTGCGTCACTCCCGGTCTGGTGGCGGATAGTCAGGCTCTCTTGGAACCCAATGGTCAGATCTCCTGGGGGGAGGACCAGGTGGTTCGGGAGGTCGTTCGTATCGAGTCTTCTTTTCTTTCCCTCCTGATTCTCTGGGAGACCTACTGCTCTCCCTTCGGCGCCGACTCCTCGACCTGCGGCTCGTCGAGCGTCTTCTAGGCTCCTCTCTCGGTTGCCTGGACCCTCCTCTTGCACTCCTGGGAGCACTCTCCCCTCGATGCTGACGCCTCTTCCGACTGCGACTCCGGTCTCGGCTCCTCCTCTTCTTCTTTTTCTTTTCTGGCTCTTCAGCGGCTTCAGTGACCCCTGGTTCGGCCTCCTCAGCACCCTTCACCGAGTCGGGCTCTCCTTTCACGGTCTCCTCAGGCTCAGAAGGTTCCTTTGGGACGGCAGGGCAACTTTTTGGGAAGAGACGCTGTTTCTTCTCAAGTTGAGCTTGTTCAGAAACTTCTGGGCGACCTGCTTGGGAGCCGATATCTAGGGTCTCCCTTTTTTCAGCAGCAAGGTTTTTCGCAGGTTCCTTAGCAGGTGGTTCAGGTACACGCGGAGGAGGAGGAGGAACTTCTTTAGCAGCTTGGGAGTTAGTGGCAGCTCCCTCCCTTTTGACAGTCTCACCCCCAGCCGAAGCTTGGACTGGGGTCACACCAGGCACAGGCGGAGCGGCAGCTGCTCCAACCGGTGCTGCAGAAGGCCCTGAGTTGGGAGCTTGACTCCCTTCAGCCCACCCGCGCTCGTTCAACTCGTCCCTCAATCGCCCCTCTAGGATCCTCAGGCTGTTTCCAACTACCTCCACAAACTGGGGCAGATGACTCCCCTGGGCGATGAGGTAGTGGATGCGGGTCAGAGCTCTGCACACTGAGCACTGGCACTCAATGNTTTCCAACTACCTCCACAAACTGGGGCAGATGACTCCCCTGGGCGATGAGGTAGTGGATGCGGGTCAGAGCTCTGCACACTGAGCACTGGCACTCAATGGCGTGACCCCACATTCATCCCTCCTTAAGCCAAAGCTATAGCATTATTACGGAATGGCTTCATGTTTAATCCCGAAAACGTAGGATCATANCACTCAATGGCGTGACCCCACATTCATCCCTCCTTAAGCCAAAGCTATAGCATTATTACGGAATGGCTTCATGTTTAATCCCGAAAACGTAGGATCATACATAATGGATCACAATAGTATCTAGATGCATGATACAAACAAAATGTATAGTAATGCTATATGAATATCATGCATCATACATCATATTTAGATTTATACAGTTACATAGTAGTGTAATATAACTACTGTAAGAAATGCATATTGCATATCATACTAAAAATTGGCTGAGTTGGGGGGTACAAGATCGGGACATACCCATGAGTACTTGGTATTATGCAAAAAGAATAATAACAGCATGACCATCATTCAAAAGTTCGTAATGAATTATAATCGACCAAAGTAAACATCATTATGAACTACTATTATCATTGATCAGTACACACGATATATCAGATCATATTTATCCAAATCACAATTTGATCAGTGGCTTGTATCTACACATGATACATGATACGTACATAATTAATTATAAAGAGAGATATGAGATATACATATTATATGATCTTATATGCAGGCATATCATGACATATCCTGGTTGGTGGTTTGGTGGTTTCAGCTCCTACCAACAAATATTAGTTAATTGGAAACAATCCCAAATAAAAACACAGAAATAAAACCACCGACCAATGCGGAAAACCTCACCAAAAGGAACCTTCAAGCGCTCCCGTCCCCTATGCTCCTGAACGACTATTTCATGTTGAAACTGGGCCCAAATCGTCAACCAGAGAATTTGAAGCCTAACATGCGAGCATGTGGCTCGAACATCGCCACTACTCACTAACATTGACTATGAACATTGTAAATTGTGCAGACTGGGGTTACTTATCATCCTTCACTACTGGCTTCGGCATGGCTCAAGTCAAGCGCAAAATATCACCAGCTTCACCTTTTGCTTCTACAATCATCCTTAAAAGATAGAAGAGTAAATCATAGTAAATCCCTATTGTGATCAGATTTGATGATTATTATTCATTTGTTCATATTTTTCTAGGTTGCGCTATATTGTATACAGATATATGGAGGTTTCCTAAAATAGGGGTACCCCCAAATCATCCATTTTATTTCCGGATTTTCCATTATAAACCATCCATTTTTGGGTACCCCCAGCCATTAGGAAACCCCCATATGATATGGTTCTCAAGGCCTCCAACAAAAACCATCGGTCCCGATTCCGAACGCCAAGGGCGCATGGACATTCTCCGGATATTGCGGGTCCCACTTCCTCAGTTCGGAAAAGCCAACTTAGATTAGCCTCTGGTAAACTGTTACATAACCATGGAAAATCACCATGTTTTATGGGAAAATCCACTATAAATGGCCATTTTCAATAGCAAACTGTTAGTTTACCAGAGGGTACCCTGAAAAGAACCGTGGGTTTTTTTGTTCAGCCTATATCCATTGCACCAGCATTTGGGCTTGTCTGAAAATGGTGCAGAGTATTTTTTCATGGTTGATCATCATAGTGCCCCTTGCAAATCCCTCTTCCAATGGTGCAATAGAACCTTTGCCTGAAACAATGGGCCAATATTCCAATCAGCACAGCTTCCCTGGCTAACGAAAAAATGGAGGAGCGAGGCCCAAATCGTCGAAATATCGTCGAACAAAGACCCAACGTTCATGCATGTCCATGCCTCCATGTTGCAAGTTGCACTTGGATCTATCTCCAATTCACCCACTCGTGGGTCATTGCCACAGCCATTAATCTTCCCCAACACACAAAATGAACAAAAAAGAGACCAAGCTGAACAAGCCGCCGATAGACCTGAATTGACTGCACAAATTGAGTCTGTCTGAAAGGTTCATCCCCGGCCGCACGGTCCATCTTTCCCAAGCGACTCATAGGTCACCAGATATGTCTTCCTGAGGCACAGCCGGTGAGGGGTCAACATCCTGATGGCTACTGTGAGTAGTCATTGGCTAATGGTTATTACACCATGTTTCTGCGTCTTGTAAATCATAATTTTCTGCGTTTTGTAATATGTGATATAATTGTGAAACGATCAGCTACCAAAGGCCACAACCCAACATCTACGCAGAAAAATGGATGTCATGAACCGATGGTCCTGGTGACAATCTGAATCCCCGCAGAAAAAAAGAAACATGGAAAAAACCACCTGTCTCAGCCTCAATTCTCCGAAAACGTGCATGGCAGCATGGAACAACCCCCCAAGAAAACCTCGGAAGGTTTGGAAATCAACTTTACTCAAGATGGGCCGGACCAGAGTTTGAACCCCGCAAATGCACTCATTTGTAGTACCAACATCCCCAGGAAAGATTCCAACTGCTAAGACTTTCGGCCGGTCTTGGAGCATAGCTTCAGGGGTCAGAAAAGAGTTCTTCTGGTTCATGCTTTCACCCCCAAAGATATCAGTCGTGCAAGGTCATTCCAAGGAGGGTTTCCAAAAAAAATTCGCTGCAACCCAAATGGCTGCCCAGACATATTTGCATACGGTAGGAAATGATAGAAAATGGTGATCTTGCCCATTGTTTTCTCTTGCAAATCCACTTGTCGCAATCTAGAACTCCAAAAAAAATAAAATCCGGAAAATGCACACGAACTCAAACACCCTAGATTGAAAAAACGCCAAAAGAATCCCAAGGAGTCAAAAGCCTAGGAAAAGATCACCTACCAGGCAATGATCCTCCAAAATGGGGTCGTTTTTCCCCATCAATCTTGCCATCAGTTGGGAGAAATCCATTGCTTTTGAGACAAAAAGTGAGGAAAATGAAGCCTTCACCAACGGGCCAAGCAGCAGTGGGGAGAAATACAATGTGCGCACACCACCGGCTCTTCCCTGCACATCCGGAGCCACCTGACAGGCTCGGCGGCAGGTCCATGAGTTTATCCGGCGCCAGGTGGGTCGGAAATCCAATAACAACTCGTGCGACCTATCTGGGTGAATCAACTTCATCATTATAATTCACTCATCTGAAATAATCTGTTATGTTGTGATGGTTTTGTTATGTTTTGTTTATTAATGGTGACATCGTGATCGTGAAATCATTCACTGTTATCCTCATCACTGTTACGAGTCATATCACCAAGTTCAATGGATATGTGCGCGCAACCATATATTTTACTATACATATTATACTCATATATATATATATATTATATAAGTAATTACAAGATATTATACGATTCAGATATTATAAGATATTATAAGTTATATAATGGTATACATACAAGTAGATAATTGTATCTATCTATCTATCCATCTATCTATCTATCTAATGGAGATTTGGATTTATCTTTAAATGCTAATGGGGGGCATACCCCTGAAATGATTTTCCAAACCACCGGATTCTGGGCGCTTTTGTCAAAAACAGCGCCGGGCCCCAGACCGGGAATGATGCTGAAAAATCCCCCATCCCAGACACAAAGATGTTTGATCATGTTAAATCATGTTAAATCCCAATTCTTCATGGTGAAATCATCTTCAAATCCCAATTTGATCCAATTTGTTCATCTGAAATCCCAAATGTTTCGTGCTTAATTCATCCCAAATTCCCTTCGGAAAAAGAAAAAAAAATACTGGCGAAGTCCAATCCCAAAAATCCCAGGTCCACCCGACCCCAGCAGCGCCTTCTCCAATTCGTTCACCACCTTGTAACGCTTCTCCGCGTCATAGACCCGCACGCCCTCATCGCAGACTGAGGCCAACAGGGCGCCATCATCACCTGGAGCCGATTTTGTGGAAGATATGGGGAGGTTACCCAAAATGACCGGGAAAACTAGTGGGATAAATGGTGGAAACATCGGAACATGGTGAAAAAATGGTGGAAAAATGCTCGAAAAATGGAAACATGGGAAGTTGATGGGAAATCTGAGGTGTTCATATTTTTCCAACCAAAAAAAAGCAACAGCATGTGATTGAACGTAGATAAAAGAAGTGGGGAGTTCACCAGAAACACCACAAAGTGGATTGGAAAACACAAATCAAAGGGCTTGTCTAGCAACGCACACACGGATTGAATGAGCATTTGCGTACAGTAACCAACAAAAAATTGTGTTTGTAACCACGAAACATTATAACCAAGAAACATGATGATTCAAACAGGGATAGTGGAGAAAGAATTTGATTTGATCGACAAATTTGTGACGAATTTATGACCTTTATGTTCCATAGAGATCCACTGGAAATTCGTGGGTTCCATGGGTTATTACCATCTACAACCCGATTAGGCCAAGTGAATGGGGTTGCACAAGTTTGAGCTCTGAATGATGGACCAAGATTCCCAACACTTCCTCCATCCGCATCACCGAAATGATGGAAGGGAAACAAGCTACATCACCCCTGTTTCAGAATGATGTTTAAACCCCCCATTCAAGCAATACTGGAATATCCGGATTCAATATAATCACCCTCCTGTAAAAACTCAGATTAGATGTGGAGAACCCACTATTTGTAGATCATTTTCCTGGGAAATCATTGGTTTTCTACATCTATGTAAACGTTTACCAGCCTGAAGAGTTCGGCAGTTCGCCCGTTTCGGGATGATACGAAGAGAATTCCGTCCAGCGACCTTTTTGGTTGTTATGATTCCTTCATCCAAATAGATGATAGATATTGCCTCATTGATATTTCTTTATCCTTTTATGATTCTTTTATATCCCCATGACATCCCCATGATATAGATTGATCAATTGCCCATTGTTGTCCCACAGTGATGTTTGCACCAAATATGCCCCATGTTTCATCTTTGGAAGGATGGCCCATACGTCGCCTCGCCATTGGATTTTTTGGGGGAGGGGCCGAGGCTTCATGGCAAAAGTGGCCAAAAATGGGTGAAATCTGGTAATGAAACAGTAAGACTCAGTAAGACCTTGTAAAGTCCACTGTGTGCTACAAATGGTGAGAAAAACATGAGTAGACCAGCTCACCCCCAAGCGAATCCAGTCAGGTTGCTCCAAGCGAAGCCGAAGGCGTTGGGAGGACACGGCATGGACCTGTTTTGTCAAGGTGAACACGGGGTTGGGACAGTATCAAGACATGGGTGTGTCCCAAACTGATACATTATATACCCCAAAATGGCAATGTTATGCCATTTAGTAACTAAGAATCTGATGGTAAGCAGCGGATAGAATGGGGGGGGGGGCGGCCAAAACCTCAGACAAGCTGCTGAAATTGCCAGCATCCACTTTTTTTTGGGCACAGTATAAGACGGTGTTTACTGCATCCAAAAAACAATCCAAATTGATCATCCTAACCATCCCAGGTTTAGATCGTTTTAGATCGTGTTTTAGCAGAAAAAATGTGTTCACATGTTTTCACCATAGCCATACCAATGACTTACATGTCCAAAATCAAAATCATGCCAAAGTCATGCCAAAACCATGCCAAGAAGCCATACCCATCTGTGTAAACTATGACAATTGTAGTTTAAATCCCCACTAAATCACCATTATGACTTTCCAACTGCGATCGAGCCACGCCAGGACCTTTACCGTCCGTCCATCTGTGCATTTGCCCGTGCTCCAGTTTCCACCTGGCCGGCAGGAAAGCGCCGCAAGAAAAAACACTGTTGTTTTTTGACATATATTCATGGGGTGATAGAATCATGAAAGGTTGGTAAGGCTATCATGATGGATATCATGAAGATAAGAAATATCATGATAGGAATGAGGATGTAATGGGATAAGAATAAGGATGTAGTGGGATATCAAACTTATGTAATATAATTATAAGTTATAAGCAACCGTATACGATTTTGGGTGTGTCTGCACATTGATAATGTGCTGGGTTGGCTGAAATGGAATATTTCACGTTAACTTGAAAGGTGTGGCCCCCAAATCGGCCAGTGAGATCATATATCCTTGAGGAAAGAACCCCCCCCTCCCGGTAAAGTCATCTGAATTCAACCTGGAGTTGCAAAAAAAAGGTTCCAAAAATATGATTTTATGATATTTGAAAAGCATGAAACACCCAACCGTTGGGTTCCAAAATCTTCCAAAAGCCACGGTTCGCATGCGGCCGCAAAGGTCGCCCTTTTGCCCACAGCAGCCACTGTACAGTTTCATGGTGGGCACACAGCCTCCATGCTACGGTGCTTGGCTTCTACGGCGTGCCCAGCTGCTGATGTCATCCTTTTGGTGAATCCCTGCAGGATCATGATCCCCATGGATCATGATAAGGGTTTCAGCCAATTAAACAACGCTTGACCCCTGCTTCGGAAACTATGCTTCGGCAACCATGCTTCTGAAACCATGCTTCGGAACCCTTAAACATCCCTAAACCCTAAACAAACCCGAATCCAACCCTAAACCAAACCTAAATAAACCCGAAATAAACCCTGAAGTAAGCCCAAGCCAAACCCAAATTGACCATAAACCAACCCCAAATAAACCCGAAAGCAGGCCTAATGAAGGGGTAAAGTAATAATGACCAAGAGCGGTGACATTTTTTCCCCACAACATTGTGTGGGCGTTTTGTGTGGCAGGCGTGGCGCTTGGCGACATCCACGTGCCCGTCGTGTGGCAGGCGTGGCGCAAACGGCACTGGGCTGGCTCTGGTGGCGGCCTTGGTCGCCGCTTGTCGCCGGTGACGCCGCGCCTCTTTTGCGTGGCAGGCATGGCACTTGGCGACATCTGCCTTCGTTTTGTGTGGCAGGCGTGGCACTTGGCGACATCCACGTGCCTTTCGTGTGGCAGGCGTGGCACAAACGGCACTGGGCTGGCTGTGGTGGCGGCCTTGGTCGCCGCTGGTCGCCGGTGACGCCGCGCCTCTTTTGCGTGGCAGGCGTGGCACTTGGCGACATCTGCCTTCGTTTTGTGTGGCAGGCGTGGCACTTACGGCACTGGGTCTTGTCACACACAATTTTCTCACATACAACATTGTCACACACAACTCTTTCACGCACAGCCTTGTCACACTGAACTCTTTCACACACAACCTTGTCACACACAACTCTTTGACACACATCCTGGTCACACACAGCACTTTCACACAACTCTGTGACTGATTGTCACACACACACAAGTCTTTCACACACAGCACTTCCATATACAACTTACACACAACTTTGTCACACACAGCAGTTTCACACACAAGTTCTTAAACAAAATATTTCTTCCACCATGTCCTCTCTCTTGACTGCCTTTACCATCTCATTTTCACATATGTTTGGTGCTTCTTGGAAGGAGTTGACTTGTGGGGTTATCCGGTCCTTCAATTTAGTTTCAAGTGCAGTTGCTGAAGCGAAAAAATGTTTTGGTTGCTGAGCCGTAGTTGCCGTGCCGTAGTTGCTGAAGCCAGGTATAATATGGTAGGTATAATCATGAAACAACACCATCAAACACCATCAAACACCTCACATGAAATTCTGGCCATATGTTTTGCATAATTCACCGATCTAAAATGTGATTTTGGAATGAATTCCCCCTCAACCCCCAACCAACCAAACTTTAAGGTTTACTCAGCCCCTAAAAAGGCTTGAAAATTGTGAATCACAGAATCACAGCACTTTAGGATGACCCTAAGTCAGGCACGGCGCAGAGTCATCTGGGCGTGTCCAAACATGAGGGACCCAACATATGACAAGGAGAATGCTGAAGTAATGAGAAATAAACTATCTACTGAAATTACCCTTCGACAATCAAACATGTCAATTTGAATTTGTGATTTGTCCAGTAAAACTTCTATTAAAAACTAGGATTAAAAATTTGGTTCCATGTTTTTCGATGATTTTTTCCAGCTATAAAGTTCCATGTTCGTGATGTTCCAGCCACCTTTTGAGGACACCCAAGGGGAAAACACGTCTCAACTTCCATAATGTGTGCGGATGTGAACGAAAGCCCTAGGTCTAGGTTTCCTCTCACAGGTCTGGCTTGGCTCTTCGATGCTGGAGTTGACGTAGAAGATTAAACCTGGAGATATGGCAGGGAGAGCAGCAATCGACCTGAAATTTGGGTTCCTAAGTCACAGGGGTATCCACAAAATTCGACCATTTCAGTATTAAAACCCGTGGTTTTGGAGATCCCCCATTAACCAAAAAACGAAATTTCGTGAGATTTCAACGAAGATGCACATCCTGTTGGGATTAGAGGTTGGGGCCAGGTCTTGCCTGCCGAGATCTCCTCTATAACAAACAAGGGGGCGTTCAACCGTTAAACATCGTTCAACGGTGAAATGTTTTTAAAAACATGGAAGTCCCACTTTTTGGATCTTCGTTGCTCTCCGATCTTGTTGGGCTGGAAACTGCATGTCCCCGATAATTGTGAAAGCCACTCAGCAGGCAGCCGAGGGACAGGTCCACTCTTGAACAAGTACTCGAGGAGCCCGATTCTCTACACTCCCGCAGGTGTACTCCTGGGGATTCGTCAGCTGACCGCGATGAGGGATTTGGATTGGATCGTCCCGTGGTGACAGATCCAGTGCACATGCTAAGCCAACTTAAGTTAACTAAACCACCATGGTTCTCAAAATGACCAAATTGATTCCTTTGGACCTTCGAATCTGACCAGTGTAGCCCCAACGTCTTCTCCTGAAAAAGGGTCTCTCCCAACCCCCAAAATTCCCAGAAGCAAAAATGGTGCAAACAAAGAGGTACCATCACATTTACCTGAAAATAGGTTGAAGAAATTGCTGAGAGACAAAAGATTTTGTATATAATATGTAATTAAATATAATATATTATACAATAACATACAATAATAAGGGAAACCCGAAAATAAACCTACCATTTGATTTGGGGATTGTTTGAATCCCACCCATGTATGGTGATTTTGGGGATGGTGTATGGTGTATGGGATTGGGTTTACCACATTAGTTAAATCCCCATTCCTGCTGCTTCAATCGCCATTACTTCTCTAAGCGGGGCCCAAATCTAAGAGCCCAGTCTCCAGCACGAAGAAGGTGTCAGGCTTTGCAAGTCGCACAATCTCATGTTCTTCACCGAAGGTCGCCTGCCTCGAGTCTGGCGTATTCTTGGGAGCAAATTTTGGGATGTAACCAGTCAAGATGCTGGTTTTATTTGGGGAGATGCTGCCAGCAAAAATGGTGATCTGACCCATCAAAATGCTGATTTACCCTCTGGTACCTCTGACTCTGGTAATTTGACATTGCTATGGAAAATGGCAATTGTTTCCGATGATTTACCATGATTTACTGATCAGACATGGTGGTTTTCCATAGCTAATATTGAATTACAGGAGGGTACATGACTTGCCAAGACAAAGCAGATCCAAAAAAAAAAAAAAAAATGTCGACATTTTGTTCCTTTATTGTCTCCCGCCTGTCTGTGGCAGCAAACTTTTCTCGCGCCAAAACTGCGTCACCATCACGCAAGGTGACGAAGAATTCTGCATCGCTTGGGGCGCCATCCTGCAGAGATGTGGATTCGATGCCTGAATTCATGTCCAAAGGGGACATACACGAAATGGTTTCCCTTGGGGAAATATGGATATATAATCATCCTTAAGTAGGTAAAGGATTTAAAAAAACACCAAAAATGGGAATATCTCTCAAAATTCCATATTCTATCTACCACACGCTTGGATGTTTGAAGATTTGAAAGGGTGTAAATCCCAGAAATGAGGCGGTATAATCGCCTATCATCCCAGGAAAACAAGCACCAACTCTATATATAGGAAGACATGGGCTCTACAGTGGATATACTGCGCTACATGGTTGGATACTGCGTTACAGTGGATATATTGCGTTACAGTGGATATAGCAGGTCGAAAGCAGAGTACTACTGACTACTGATGTCATGGTTGGATGTGAATCCCTGTCCAATTTGGAAGTGGAAGAAGACCCCCAATCTCATCAAAATGACGGTCAGGGTCAAGCATTGTTTCCCCAACTATTCTGAGAAATTTTGCATCTTCGATCTTGCATCTTCCACTATCTTCTCCAAATCTTCAACCAACATTCCAGTTGGTAAGTGGTTGCAACAGGGGTATATCCCAAGTATATGTGGGTTCTTTCATATGGTTTGACTAAAAACCAGCAGCATCCAACAACCCCCTTTGAAGTATCAGGTTCCCCTTGATTACCGTGCATTTCCCATCCCATCCCGGCTTGGGGATACACTTGAGGTTGCAAATGGGTATAACCATGGTTTCATTACACCTCCATAAGTTGGAATACGGGACCCCAATACATAACTATGGATATAATATGTATATACATATGATTACATATGTAGATATATATATATATGTTATATCATATAATCCACTTAGTTCACTGGAACTGCACTTCCAAGTGTGAGATACACCCTGGTAATTTCACGGAGCTCTTGAACATATTGATTTATAGGATCATTTTCCTATGAAAAACATGGTGATTCTCTAAAGATTTGTTAACTTGCCAGAGGCTATACCCCAGTCAATATAGAGACTATAAGATAGATAGATAGATAGATAGATAGATAGATAGATAGATAGATAGATAGATAGAAAGCTAGATAGATAGAAAGCTAGATAGATAGATAGATTAGATAAATTAGATAGATTAGATAAATTAGATAGATCAGATAGATCAGATAGATTCGATAGATTAGATAGATTAGATAGATTAGATAGATTAGATAGATTAGATAGATTAGATAGATTAGATAGATTAGATAGATTAGATAGATTACATTAATTGGATACATTATCTAGATAGATTAATTAGATTCGATAGACTAATGAAATTAGATAGATTAATTAGATTAGATAGATTGATCAGATTAGATAGATTAATTAGATTAGATAGATGAGATAGATAAGATAGATTAGGTAGATTAGATAGATTAGATAGACTAGAAAGATTAGATAGATTAGATAGATTAGATAGATTCGATAGATTAGAAAGATTAGATTAGAAAGACTAGATAGACTAGATAGACTAGATAGACTAGATAGACTAGATAGACTAGATAGACTAGATAGACTAGATAGACTAGATAGACTAGATAGACGAGATAGACGAGATAGACGAGATAGACGAGATAGATGAGATAGATGAGAGAGATAATTAGATAGATTAGATAGAATAGATAAAATAGATAGAATAGATAGAATAGATAGAATAGAATAGAATAGAATAGAATAGAATGGAATGGAATGGAATAGGAATAGGAATAGGAATAGGAATAGGAATAGGAATAGGAATAGGAATAGAAATAGAAATAGAAATAGAAATAGAACAGAACAGAATAGAATAGAATAGAATTAGAATAGAACAGAACAGAACAGAATAGAATAGAATAGAGTAGAGTAGAGTAGAGTAGAGTCGAGTAGAATAGAATAGATAGATAGATAGATTCTAAATCCACAAAAATATCCACATTCCAAGCCGGTCCAATCCCACCCTTTCCCCACCTTCAACGTTAATTCCACCTTAATCCTGTCAGCTTTGTGGCTCAGCTTCCCACCGCACACAGCGCGGTGTACATGCTCCACGGCACCGCTGACGCAAATCAACTGCTGCGCCTTCAGCAGGATGGGTCCGGGATTCTCCAAGACCACCTCAGGATCACAAAAGCTGGCGATGTAACATGATGTAACCAATAGGAAATTGGATCGAACTTGGGATCGAAGTGATTTTTTTGGACTCAACAAGAAAATGTTCAGAAAAAACCTCGAACATTGATGAACACGGGGATTTAACCATGAAAAAAGTGGGATTTATTAACCATTCAAATTCTGACTCAATCATACATATATATGGTCCCGTGTCCCGTGGTCCCACCCCCCCATGGTATACCCCCCCAAGGTATGGGTCCTCTCCAGGGCCCAGATCCTCTTATTTCCCAGCTATTTGCAGCATTCAGCAGCTCCACCTGGCTGCTACCTACATACTCCCTACGTACTGCCAACATATTGCCTACCTACTGCCTATGAACTTCAATACACTACCTATATACTACCTATATACTACGTCACCAATACCTCCACATAGTAGTTTATCTACGTACTTCCTATAAACTACTCACATACTACTGATGTATTCCATATAAAATAGCTGCGTACTTCCTATATCGTCTCTATGTGCTATTTATACACTACATAAATGAATACAATATATAATGATAATTTTTAATCACATACATATATATATATATATATAGTATATATATACTATATATACTCTATACATATAGTATATATACTATATATACTTTATATATATATAGTATATATACTATATAAATACTATATATATACTATATAAATACTATATATATACTATATAAATACTATATATATATACTATATAAATACTGTATATAAACTATATATATAAAACTATATATATATAATCTATAAATATATACGATTTAAAAACTATAAAAAAAAACTGTATATATACTCTATATATATATACTATATAAATACTATAAATATATATATACACACTATATTATTATATATACATACATATTTACATTCTATATATACACACTATATATATATACTATATATATACTCTGTTGTTATACTCTATTTATATACTCTTTCAACATACTCTATATGTATACTCTATAAATGCACACTATATAAATACAATATATTCTATACTATATATACTCTATAATATATATATATATATCTACTTATTCTCTATATATATATATATACAATATATATTTATATACTCTATATATATATATATACATATATTCTCTACATATATATATATATATATATGCTCTATATATATTTATTTACTATAATACTATATATACATATATACCTATATACCTATTATGTATACAATGTATACATATACCCCCCCCCACCCCAACCCCCCCACCCCACCACAGGCCACACCACAGGGGGGGGGGTAACATACCATCCCCATGGGGGGGGGTGGCCAACACTGCACCATATATATATATATATATGCACATATATAATGTATATATATATATATACACATAATATATATATATATATTTTTTTTCCTTTTGTAGAAACTAGAGGTTTTCAAAAACGGTGGTACACCCAGATCATCCATTTTTGTCTGGTGTCTGGGATTTCCATTAACAACTATCCATTTTGGGGTACCCCCATTGATGGAAATATTCATGTGTATACTAAGTAAAAATGTCATAGGAGTGTTTGCAACTGGGAATATCATATATTTGGGATCTCAGGGAATATTCTTAAGAAAACATGAAAAAAAAATATATATATATCAGATGCGTCGAAAAACTTTTTCACATGGACTAATTCGTCGTCGTGTCGAAAAGCTGGGCATCCGGGCACTCCGATATTTGCGGCCGATCGCCATGATGATCTTTTCGTCCTGACCAATGAACTGCAAAACCTTTACCAGCTATCTCGGGGTGAACTGCAGGCTACCAGGATTTTGACCCACAGCCAACTGTTTGGGATGTTTGAGGGAAGTGTATACGAAAAATTGTGAATTCACAACATGAACGTAGCCCCTATCCACAGCACATGGCTAACAGTTGTCCAACCTTGTGCAGTGCATATGCAGGCGGAGAGATGCACTGGTTTCTAGAAACGCTGGTGTGTGAAGAAAGACTAACCCCTGTTGACACAGAGAGTGGAAACAAGCTGAAGCAAGCTACTGTCGACGATGAATTTTGCAGCTGCATTGCTGCATTCTGATGATTTTTGGTGGCAAAGTATTGGCAGTGAACACTTTTAACTGTTGATGATGTGAACAATCTCCAGGGCCTTTGTGGAAAGCCACAAAGCGATTTTGCTGGCACGATTCTTGGCTTGGAGCTGTAGGGAATCCAGGAATGTTCATGGCCTGATGAGATAGAATGGCTGAATGGCCACCAGTTTTGAGTTCTCTAACCACAAGTTGGTCGGGAAGTAACAATGCCAATCATGTTGGGACCCAGCCACAATTTGGCGGTACCACCTATCCAATGTTCTGGGCTCGTTGCACCCACATTCTTGCCGATTACGCCGTTTCTTTTCCTGTACAATAGCTGTGCCGGTATTTTAACCTTCGAAAAGATAGAAAAGTGAATTTGCCACCATTATAGTTGGATTTCCACAAATTCGTTCATTTTTTTGGGGGTGCCAATATGCATTTTTCTGTTAAACCTAGACCTAGATCTTCGACTCCACCATCAAACCACACCTCACAGACACGATAGCTCCACAAATGACCTCACCACCAAGGTCGTGGAAGGCCTGCGGGGGTTTTCGGGCCATCCGAGTTGAGCAGCGACTGCGTGAAAACCCAGAGTTTTTCAATACTGCCGGTGAAGAACGGGGTTCTCAGTTCATGTATGATTCACTGATGGGTTTAAGGGAAACCTTACATTGAAACCCCTATATTGCATAGGGAAAACCATGGTTTCCGTAGATTTTCCCTTCAACCAATCCAGTGAATGACAATGATATAATCCAAAATTCATATCGAAGGTGGGTTAATCACCCCGAAGTACTCATCAAATAAGAGGGGTGTCGAACGACACTGTGCCATGGTGAAATCACTCAAGTTCCACACATTGTTGGTACATTGATCCCTCTGAAAATGGGACCATCCCCGAATCTGGGCACAGTGTATACACCGCCGATCATTGAATCCCGATTGAACCCCCAAAAAATCGCTTTGGAATCGCTTGGAGGATGAAATTGGAATCATATTGGAATCATGTTGGAATCGTGTTGGATTTGTGGGTTCCACTGTCGGTTCCACATGGTTCCCACCTTAAATTTGGGCGTCCAACTTCTGCCCTTGGCACACACATATCACATGCCGTTGCGGAGCACCACTTTCACCGTGACCATCAGAATCCCAGGTGGTTGGAGCCTGAAACTTTTATCGAAACCATCATCAAAACCCATTCAACTCACATGTCACCTCTCCGATGAGGGCCAAGTTCAGAGAAAGCCATAAGTTGTCAAGGCTTTGGGCCTCCCAGAACGCAGCGCATAGCGATGGGTGTTGGAAAAGGCACACCTGAAGTTTTCTCAGTGTTTTTTCGTTGAAGACTATTGATTGATTAATCGATCGATCGATCCAGAGGATCCAAAAGTTGATTCTGAGTGAACCATTGCCTAAATGGTTCACTGCGTTGCTTAGTTGCTCACCAAAATTGATTGTTGAAGTAACTTGGAATGGATTGTATCGATTGAAACAAATAGATGAATCAAGATTAATATCAGTAAATCTCGTGCAGCCGGGCACCGGTGAATGTATTTGAAAGATGGATCTGTACATAACACTCAGATTTAGATGTGATAAACCAATCTATATCAAAAAACAAACGGAGTGGATATCTGCACATGGTATTGGAATGTATTGGATATCTATACAGACATAGTTTTCTACGATGGCAGATCGTCAGATACTATAATATATTCTATACTATATATACTCTATGATATATATATATATCTATCTATCTACTTATTCTCTATATATATATATATACTATATATATATATACTATATATATATATACTATATATATATATATTCTCTACATATATATATATATACATATAAATATATGCTCTATATATATATATACTATAATACTATATATACATATATACCAATATACATATTATGTATACAATATATACATACACCCCCCCCAACCCACCCCCCCACCCCCCCACCCCACCACAGGCCACACCACAGGGGGGGGGGGGTAACATACCATCCCCATGGGTGGGGGGGGGTGGCCAACACTGCACCATATATATATATACATACATATATAGAAAATCTAGCCAAATCAATCTAACCATTCAAAAAGTCTTGAAAGGAAAAACCATGGGGATGGAAGGGGCATTTAATCTTGGATCATCATCTGCTTCGTGGTTTCAATGCTTTGGTACGCAAAATCGGGATGGGGAAATGGACGAAAGAAGCATTTTAATGGGTATAACACAACATCAACAAGCAAACCGCCACCTCCCTGGCACCACATAACTGATTTCCATTCAAATCCTGTCCTACAACATATGTTATAAAATCACATTTCCCACTCGTAGGTGCAAAGAGCTGAGATTAAAATTCTATAAAATTCTGGCCTACAACGTTTTAAGCCCAATGGCGGCCAATTTTATCACCCCCAATATGTTATGTTTTGAACTGGATGGTCCTGGAAAAAAATCGCAGTACGGCGGGGGGATGGTATAACTATGGTAAGAACCCCCATAGGGTGGGACGGAGCCTCTAGAACTACCGTTTGTACATCCATATATAACTGGAACTGCACCCCCACCTACAACTGTATCGAAAAATCCTCCAATTCGGCGGCCTAACAGGATCCCTGCACAGACAAAGTCCACCATGTTTGGTAAATCCTAACTTCTGTGGCTAAAATCCGGGGTCTGAAGTCCAAAGAAATTGTAGGTGGTACAGTTTGGGGGGCGTTTAAATATGCCCAAATCACCATTTCGCCACATTTTTCTGGCTCATTGTTGAATGGTAAATCCGTTTTTTTTGGCTAAAATCTCCCACTCTTTGATGGTCAACTCCCACTTTTTGGTGAAAAATCTGCCATTTTGGGTGGTCCAAAAGAGATCTTTGTTTTCCTCCCAAGCGGCCGTGAGGTGGCTGCCGTCCTCAATGCCCAGAGCAACCAAGGTCTCCTGTGGGACTTGGCGATGGTCGCCATGCATTTCACTGGGAAAAAAGGGTGGGGTTACCATTCAAAAATATAAGGATTACCAGTAGTACCGCACAAGGCGGTGGCGGAAGTTTCAGGAATAGCACACTATAGGAGAGGCGAGTTGTTGTGAGTCATGGATGGCAGAGCAAATCCACTGATGGAGCAAAAGGTGGTTGGAGCGTCGGCCTATCTATCTGTCTATCTATCTGGCTGCCTAACTAACTGACTAACTGACTAACTGATTGACGGACTGACTAACTAACTAACAAGCTAACTAACAAACTAGCTAACTAACTAGAGCTGACTAACTGACTCACTGACTAACTGACTAGCTGATTAACTGACTAACTGACGAACTGACTCACTGACTAACTGACTAACTGACTAACTGACGAACTGACTAACTGACTAACTGACTAACTGACTAAGTAACTAAGTCACTAACTAACTAACTAACTAACTAACTAACTAACTAACTAACTAACTAACTAACTAACTAACTAACTAACTAACTAACTGAAGAACTGACTGAGTAACTGACTAGCTAACTAACTAGAGCTGACTAACTGACTCACTGACTAACTGACTAGCTGATTAACTGACTAACTGACTCACTGACTCACTGACTAACTGACTAACTGACTAACTGACGAACTGACTAACTGACTAACTGACTAACTGACTAAGTAACTAAGTCACTAACTAACTAACT
>BGPT01000103.1:370172-454215 GCA_003297045.1 Symbiodinium sp. clade C Y103
TCTTCCCTGCCAGATAAGTTTGTCAGAAAGAATGTCAAAACATGTATCACACTATATGCCAAATAAAGTGGTATGGTGGGGATCACTCGAAGCAAAGTATTTTTTTTCACCCCTGCAACCTGGAATGCACATCAAAATAGTGGGATTCTCATCCGAATGAGGTGACTTTGGGTATGTCTTTCATATATGTAATCCGTATTATATTATATATCGCATATCCTGCAAGTAGTATACCAGCAGTATTCCTTGGTAAAATCCAATCGTTGGACGGTTTTTCATGCCATTGAAAGTCTGGACGAACCTTGTTCAGTGGCTTCCATTGATATGTTCAGGGCCAACCTCACATGGCAAAGAAGTTTGAAATTGGGCATTTTTTTGGAAAGGAATTCGATCATCACTACTCCCCAGTATCATCCAGTATCGCTTGGTTATAAAAACGTCTATGCTTCACTCACATTGCATTGTGGGAGAGTTCCGAAATTCGGCACATACCGGTGATGGGAACGTCTGACACTTCGATCGACTTACCAAACACACAATGGTGAAGTCCATCGAGTTACAGATGTTACAGATGTTGCAGTTGGGATGTCTAGTCTAGTCTTGAAGAGGTCCATGAAACATCACCAGGTACGGACATCCAAAGCCTATCCACCCAGCTACTGATCTCGTGCCTCAAACTCAACAGCTTCGCTGCCCAGGCTGTTCAGCCATAGCTTCATGGTGCGTTTCAGCTGGACGTTTGGCTCGGAGCCGGGTGGCTGCGGTTGCGGGAAATCACGGGAAGGCTCAACAGAAAGCACAAGCTCCCCGACCCAACAGCAGCCCCAATAAGCTCCACCTTTATCAGTTTCCTCGATCTGAGAAGCGTCGTAAACAATCAGGCCATCTTTGGTTGCAGCAACAAATTCCTCGGCTGCGCAGACGGAACGGAGAGAATACGATGATATTTTTCAGGGATGCCGGGATGCCCCAACAAAATGACCTATTCTTGAGATGCAAGATGATTCAAGATGGGACCCCAACACATTTTACTCCCAGGAAGGTTTCAAGAGGTACGAATGCCAAGGTGTTTCCCAGAACTGGGTTTGTAATGGTTTTTCTATGTCTGTCTGAACCTTTTGTGCTAATCCCCCAACATCTGATGGTTCATGATCACTCTCTTCATTCAAATCCCATCGAATAACCCATAAAGGTAAGAATACCCCACTTCCGGACAATCCAAGATGAGTTCGACTGAAACTAAGGTACCCCAAAGTTCGGTAATCATATTCCCCCTGAAAATGGACATCTTAGTGGAAAGCAAATCCGGCCAAGCATCCATGGCCCTTGGCTACCAGGGTCGGGTTCCCGAACCCAGCAAAGGGTCGGGTGCCCGGTGCCCCTTTGACGAGCCCACGGCACGGCGAGAATCGACAGGAAATCACCAGGGGAATCACCACACCACGATCTGCCACTGAGGCAAGCGGTTGCTACATGTTACCAATCTTAAGTCTCTCACAGGGTCTCACAGTGTAGCAATTGCCCATCGCCATCATGGACATCATGGACATCATGGTCCCTGCTTGCCAATGGAAGAGCCAAACCCTGTCCTGCAAGTCCTGTCCCTTCTGGCCTTTAGTAATTCAACCTGGAAATGAAACAATCCTGACATGAGACCTGCTCATCCATGATTTCTCATGATTTCGCCATAAACAAGCCAATTACTTCTATTGCAAGGTTTTCATTGCCGGAGGTTGTCAAAAAACCGTTGAACTGGAAAAAAAAACATGAAAAAACCTAACGGACTGGCACAACTCTTTCTAGCTTCGAACGCCTTCGATGACTCGGAGGACGAAACAACCGAGTCATGACAGCCTGGCTGGTGGTTTCAAACTGCCCAGGGTACATTAGGGGGCTAGGGCTTGAAACCATCTCTGGAAACAAGCAACAAGTTTGGTCTTTTCATGTCTTTTCTATAGAAGAAAAACACCTTTTTTGGCGCTCCTGAAATATGTTTGCCAAAACATGGCCACATGGCCGCTATGACCCCGCTGAAACATCTTTGAAACCACAGCGCAGGGCAGTTCTCTTCAGCACATTCCACACAGGACGAGTGGTGCTGACCGTTCAGGAATCAAAAGGGCCTGAGGTGACGTTGAGGCCCACGGTCCACGAAAGTTCTTAAATAGTGGGTCTATAAGATCAAAGAAGGGACATTTCAGTGTTTAGAAGTGTTCAGTCCTTTCTGAAATTGGGCTATCCCCTTCAAACATCAAACCATTAAAACGAATCCCGGCGGGATGATATAACAGCAGTTTTGCAGAGGTAGAACCCTTGTTGCACTTGCAGGAACCGATAAAAAATTGTGGAAATCAGGAAGGACGGATGCAATGGGAACATACCCCAAGCACCTCACTATTCACTGGGAATTCTACTAGCTGTCTTGCGGATCAAATCTTTACCTTCAGGATAAGTCACTTGAGTGAACTGCATTTTGTAGCTGTGCAGTGGACCTGACATTCAGAATCAAGTGAACTTTATGTGTGGCCTTGCGTGAGGGTTGTGGACACCTCCGGTAAAATCATCGCCAGCATAGATGGCCATGGTGGTAAACCCAATGCCATAAAGCTTCTAGGTAACCAACCCTCTACCAACCATTTGGGGGGCATTCTCATCCCAAATAGGGTAATTACCTAATACCTAACCCCAATTGGGATTGTTTTCAGATTGGGTTTGCGGCTTACCTAACTGTTTGAACAAGTTAGCAACCAACCAATAGAAATGGCATACTTTCCACGTGTCGACAGCGACCATCGCTCGGAGTCAAACCATGCCGAGAGGCAAGGAACTAAGCGATCGTAGTGGTTCAAGTCTCGGTACCTGAACGAAATCTGGAAATTCACCAACCTTCTCATGACCTTAGATACCCAGCATTTCTTTTTATCTTCTCATGGCAAGAGATTTTTCAGAAATCAATGCCTTCACTACCCTCTGGTAAACTAACATAACTATGGAAAATCACAATATTTTTCTGGGAAAATCCACTGTAAATCACCATTTTCAATAGCTACGTTTAATTACCAGAGGGTATTTGTTTTTTCAGAAATCATCCCAAGAATCAGATCCGTGGCTTTTCTCAAGGCCAGGTCATCCACGGAACCCATCCCAGGTTGGCCCCTGGGGTCACCAAAGGTCCACGTCGCGTCCCCCGAAAGCGGCGCTGTGGAGCAAGGTTAAACGCCCTGCGCTCAGCCGTAGTTTTCATGAAAATCCAAGGTGAGTGACACGTCCAATAAATGCTGGGCATCCTATAGTCAACAAGAATGTACCATGACTTACCATCTGCATTACATCAAAAGGATGATTCAGCATGATTTAAGCACGAAAATGGTGACAATAATGCTTTGTCAAAGTCTATAATAAGAACAAATCTTAACCACCCAAGGCCCCCACAGATTCATTGGGCTGTTGTCAGTCATCTTCTGTAGGCACCGGCGACTTTGGGATCAAAAAGACCCTCTGGTAATCCAACATATCCATTTAGGGACAATTTTCTACTCAAACATGGTTCGGAAATCCTGTTGTCATGCTTCACTATATGAGGGTTTTAGGGTTCTCAATAACTTTACTTGCACAAGGTCATCCAAGACATCCACCCCTTGTGGTCAATTGGTCTTGGAATGATCAGTGATCTTTTCGTCAATTGATTCTCTGTCCCCACATTAATGTCAGGTTCATCCTTATTGACTCATCCCCGAAGCAGTAGTTGCTGTGCGTATACGTTTTATTGTTGGTTCATATTTTTTCAAAACCATGAGATTCTGGGTCAATATTTTCGCCGGCCCCTGGAACCACACATGAACTACTTCATCTCTGTGGAAAGGCATCGTGAAGTCCGAAAATTCAGGTACCGAACAGCTTGATCCATATCCAGACATCAACTACGGATATCCAACAATTCGGGTCACTACATGACCCACACCCAGGCAAAAGCCATTGTGGTTGCTCACACACTGGGGGATACAATTGGGTTTGTTTAAAAACGGCCCCAAAATCCCATAACAACAGGCAGCATGTTCGCCTGTTCAGTGGCAATTATCAGGTTTCTGGGCCCCGTTGTCCTAGTTTCAAAACACACGACGTCATTGTATTGCTTTTCGGAATTACCGTAAATGAATCATAGAAGTTAATAGAAGGGTAGATATTTTGGTATATTATAATCACTTCCCCTCGGTTTCTACAAATCCGCCATTGAAACCTGGTTTAGTACCCAATCTGTTCATGTGGGGTCCCTTATTTGGTGCTTTATTTGATATTGCAGGAATGGCAGTATGTACTCATGTTCATATATCGATGTCATCGGCTTGTCCAGAAATGGAGTATATCCCCACAGTAATTGTCATCAGTTGCCACTTTAAGTGGAAGTGATCATGAAGCACTTGGATTGGATGTCGAGAACACACTATGTTTGGACAAACCCATATAAATTGATTCATAAACTCCACATATAACCAAAAAAAACACCATAAGGGCATATGCGCTAGGGCCAACATATGGTATATGGTTTATGGTCATCCATCCCACAAATGGGAATCCATATAAAGAATAAAAAGAGTATACAAATCGCCATTTAAAGAATATCAAGAGTATATAAATCACTTCATGGATTGACCAGCCCCCAAAGACTGGCTATGAAATCCAACTTCGACCATGGCACATGGATATACCCTTCACCCATGTGGGTCTGGAAAAAGGGGATACCGCCAGCCATTGGATTTAGGGCTACCCTATCTTCAGTCAAACCCATACCCTGTGGTGATTTGACATAGCTATGGTTCCATCACCATCTTTCAAAGGCATTTTACATCTATAGATGGACCATGTTCAATAGCCATGTTAAATCACCAGAGGGTTAAGGGAAAACAATGGTTATACCCTCTGGTAAACTAACATAGCTATTGAAAATGGCCATAGAAATGTCGTGGATTTTCCCATCAAAAAAAGGTGATGTTCCCGTTAAAAAGGGTATAACCCATCCCCATCCCCAAACTCTTGGACACTCCGCACGTGAACACCTTGTCTTTTGAGATCCTCGCCCCAAACGCGCACAGTGAGGCAGGCGACCTGTCAGTGGCGTCAGGATTGGGCTGGGGACGTTGGATGCCCCTTTAAAGATGCAGAACAGTTCAGCTTGGTTTACCATGGCAAAGAGCCCATGTATCTATGTATAAGTATATATGTAGAAGTTATATGTGTATAAGTATATTTGTATAAGAATAGATATGTATTTATATATATATATATACATGAATCAATTATGGTATGTGTATATATATATATATGTACATACACATATAGATAATTATACATAGATAATCAATATTCTATCCAGCAAGAGGCCCTACAGCTGATCACCACTTGAAACTGAAATTGTTCCCTAAAACAACGACACAAAGACGTTCCGAGGTGGTCATGGTGCAGAAGGAGTGGAATTACCAGCGAAAGTAATGGGATGTTTACACCATGTGGGTGTGTCTGAAAATGGGGTATATCCTCCAAATGGCCATTTGCAGTAGTAGGGAACATGATGATAAGTAATAAACCATCAAATTTTGGGGTATCCTATTTTCAGACAAACCCAAGTATGATGTTAGGAAATCAACAATATTACCACCCATATTTTGAGGGTTTAGACCACCCAATTCTGATAAAATTGGGCATGATTTGTGATGCACTATTGCTTTGCCAACATGATCTCGCACGTTCTCACCCTATAACCTTGCCCTGACTTGCTCAGCAAAGGTCTACATGCGATCGGGATCACAATGGGGAAATGCCGTGCCCTGGTCATCCCAGATGGGTCATCCTGGTAGATGACCTAGCAGAGCTACAAAAAAATATTTAAAAAAACCTATACCCTCTGGTTCTTTAACATCGCTATGGAAAATCCCCCATAGATGGAGCTTTGTAGCTGGGAAAATCATCTATGAGCCATGGCTTCCATAGCTATGTGAAATAACCAGAGGGTAATTCTGCTTTGAAGATTGCGAGGAGTTGCTATGCCGCTTCTTTTCTCATCCCAAGGGTTCCTCCAGCGTTCAGGACCCCGTTGAACACTTCGTGGAGCTCAATCGTTGCAATGAATTCCACGTCTCATTGAATAAGTATCATTGAAAAATGTGAAAAACCTCCTGGAAAATCACCAACATCATGGTTGGGTATTGGAGACCAATTCATGAATTACGATACTCTCCAAATCTCTCCAACGTACCATGGCTAGTACAACCTGCTAATATCCTCAACCAACTGGCATTTCCTATAGATTTGGATTGGTGAAGCAACAAGAGTTCGGGGGTATCTGGGAATTGAACCAACCAACCAGGATGAAACAGCAACAAACAAATGATGGGTATTATACTGACTGGTCAAAATGGCCAACTTTCATAGTCTCAGCTGGGTTTATGCCACGCCGTCTATCATCGGCCATGATTCCGATGAGCCATACTGTTCAGCCAAATCGAGATACACTAAAACATGAAAGTAGTGTCTTTTCCCATCGATGTTGTGGTGTTGTACCGTTTTTCTCAACGGTATGAACTTATCCAGTTCTGGCACTTGGAGGGTCAATCCTGTCCCCTTGGTCCCCAGTTCAACTTCCTGGGATCCTCCCATCTACAGCTGGCAGTTTCTCTGAAAATGCTGCCTTCCCCCCCACCCTATGTCTAAAATGAAGCTGCCATGGAACGAAAATTGGGGTTCCAAAAGTTCAAAACAAAACTAGTGTACATGGGATCCATTTCCCCGTTTTTTTCGATAACTTCAACTTGCCCAGATCGTCACCAGGTTGGTCTCAAGTACCCCCAAGAATTACCACTTGATTGGGATTATCATCCCCTGGACTTGGGACACACCGATTTCTTGATTGGCATCCAGCATGTCAACTTTCTAACCCCGACGGTTTGTTGCTCATCACGGATAGAAAATCAATTGGGAACCCCATGCAATGATCTGCGAATTGTGTTTTTTCATACATATTCCATAGAGAGAGGGGGGAGCGTCTCATATATACCAGCTATGTATAAACACAGCAACATCATACTTTATATATGTCTTGGTCTTGAAATGTGGGATATCCCTCAAAATGACTATGAAATATGGGCATGGCTCAAAATGCTTAACCCTATAATTGGTTGGTTCATCTCAATTTACCATTGAAACTGACCATTTTTTTGGTACCATAATTTTGAGCCATATCCATATGGAGATGATGATAAACCATCAAATTCCGGGTAACAGGCCACCTTGGCCACAGCATCTAAGAGGCCGCCGCCAGGGTCGCCTGGCGATACCATGGCGATACCCCTCAAATGACCGATTTTTTTCATGGAGAAAATGATGAGTTTTACATTGTCTTACCACGAAAATGAGCACTTTAGTGCATTTTTGGGGGTATGAGCCTTACATTTTACCAGGAAAATTAAGGGGATGATGATAATACCCTCCCTATTTTTAGACCAACAAATTTGTTGGGATCGCATCCCCAAGGCAAACCAAATAACCACAAGAACGGCCCGCAAAATGAACAGATCCTATAATGAACCTGTGTTTCTCCGGGGGTCTTTTGTATGATCAGGGAAGGGACTAATGACATTACTTTTTAAACTATCCAACTATCCAATTCGGGAGTGAAATGTGTATATAAACTATAAACTGTATATATGTATATATATAGCATCAACACCTGGTCTTTTGGAGATTCTAGAGTAGATAGTAGCTCGGTTTTAGATAGCATCGGCCTGCATGGGCCTAAGGTGAAATAGGCAACCGCTGGCCATCTGGAAAGGGTAACTGGCCAGTTCACCATCTTCCAAATGGGAAAACTTTCGGATTTTCACGTCGTATCGTTCAAAAAAAAGAGATGGATGGTGAAATAGGGGTCTTAGCTGGACCCCCAGTTCCAGATCGCTATGATTCAGGGTTAAAAACCCCATACGTGCCCTGTAGATCTATTATATCCCACTAATTATCCCACTAGTGAGGGTGAATGGAAAAATTATATCCCACTATCCCATCATTATGCCACCATTATCTGGATAGTATCCCACTATTATCTGAAGAATTGCTATACTAGATATCCCACTATTATTATCCCACTACAATTCACCATCCAATTCTGAGAGACGCCCGGGTCCTTCAGTGGCTCGAATGAAGGAGAGCCAAAAGGTGGTATCAGAGCCCACCCAGGTCACGTACCTGGCATCCCGGGGAAATCTCCGGGGAAGAGATACGAAAAGTGGAAAAAATGGGGGTGAATTTAGTGCTTTAAAACTCGGTATACGTTGTTTTTTCCGCTTAGATGCGAGTTGTGGCCTTGTTCATAAGTATGTACGTGTATATAGCTTGGTTGGATCCAATTGGGGTGTATGGCACTCATGGTAGAATGTGCATTAATCATGGCATTAATATGTCATTAAGCATTAGTCGGGTCTCTTTGTCGTGTTTTACTCCAGCGTTTACCAGGACCTCTCGCGGAAAAGCCACCCCTCCGCAGCCAGTGTCTTCCAGGCTTCCAACTCGATGTCTTTTAATCATCGCTGAAATCAGTGGTGGTGATGGTGGTGGCAGAGTGAGAAAAGACCACTTCTTGTCGAAAGAACTTGATGTGCGTCAAAGTCTGATTGATCTGCTCAAGGCCTCACAACCAAGATGGCCGCGCCATGCTGTGCAAGCTGTGATGGCAGCCAAATTGCTAAATACAGTACCACGACTTTGGCAGACCTAAAAGAACAAAGATGCTAAAACAGTTGGGAGATGTTGGGATACAGTTGGACACATTGGTATTGGTTGGCACTGGGATGAAAGCTGAAGATAGGACGTTGATAGATGAATGATGGCAAATGGCTATGTAACAGGATTGTTGTTGGCATCTTTTTGGCCTTTCACAGTACAGGTTTCAACGAGAAACATATTTCCAGAACTTCTCCTGGTCACTGATGTGCCTGGCCCCCATTTTTGCTGCTTCAATCCCCTACTTGCTGGTTCATCTCCCGTTTTCCAGCTGGTGGTTTCAAACCCCCAAATCAGAATGAGAAGGTCAGTGTGGATCGGCATCTCATTTGTAGGGAAGGAAATCCGACAATAAACTGGTTTGAGCTGAAAACACTATATATGTATATGTATATATATATATATTATATATATATATATATTAAAAAAAAAAAAACACCAAGCAGTTTTCCTTGGTTCTTCCCCCAGATTGATTCATGATTCTGCAAGGTCTTCTATCCACCTTCCAAGCCACTGGGGCCGTTCCTCTCCCGCGCCATCTGATGGATATGCCGCATGATCCTCTTCTTATCCTCTGGGCGCAGCTAACCCTGGGTCAAAGTAAGATGATGTTGTTTGACCCGTGAAAATGGCCGGGTCCCTTGGATTCTGACCCTGACTCTCCTTGGTAGCCCTAGCCCTCTTTGTTCATGACTGGATGCCCATGGTGATTTCACCCAGGGGTGAAGATTTTGCCTAGCAGCGCATCACAAGTCATTTGGGGGGTACAGGACTGAGGTGAAACAACATGGCTGTAACCATGAGAATTTCAAGCCCCAGGTTTGCTGGGATCTAATTCCTGTAACGAAATGGTGAAATCTATGGTGAAACGGTGAGTCGTGAGGGAACCATAATCCCTGTGTTTATAAAGGACGACAATTCCTATGACCTATGGTGAAATCTATCCACTTCACAAGATCACCTGATCTCTCCTGGGGCCGCCCAGGAAGCAGCGCGTCCTCAGGGTCGGAGGCCAAGGCCTGTTGGATCTTCACGGGTGCCATGTTGGTATCCGCCGGGCCGGTGATCATCAGAGCTCCCGGGGTGGCCACCAGGCCGATCCTCAGAGGAGGGTTGGTTGGGATTGTTGGGAGGATGGCCTGGGGGGTTCCATATATAGGGGTACCCCAACAGCTGGATGGTTTATTTTATGGAAAATCCATCTTTAAATGGATGATTTGGGGTACCCCCATGACTTAGGAAAACCTCCATATGAAATACTTGAGATTAAAGAGTTTCATATGGCGATTCACATAAAGAAAGAGTGATTTCTGTGGATGATTGGATTAACCACCTAAAAAGGGATGCACCCCCAAGGCCCCCAAGTCAGTAGTTTCAAGAGGGATGAGTTTAACCGGTTCAAACTGATATCATCACGCAGATGTGTATACAATCTTGGGAGTTCAGATGGTTTTGAACAAATGGGAGGTCGTTCAACAGCTTTGGAATACTTTGAATGGCTGTAGAATACACTTCAGCTCCAGAGTTCTGCTCGAATCTGCTTGGTGCATCTTGGTGCGTTCAATCTATCCACCTCAAAAGAATATTCCTCTGGATTCTCAGCACGACTTTATGAAACCAGCTGCAACCCACCAGTAGTTCATTGGCCCAAACCAGGAAAACATCCAGAAAATATCTGGAAAATTGAATCCATTCGATTTGGGGAAGTTTTCTCTTGGAAACACCACCTGGTTGGGTCAAATCAGCAAAATATCGGCCAAGCCAAGAAGCTCATAAGCTTTGAAGAGTTCCCAGCAGCACCTGGAGTCGCGAAAGTTTGGTGCAACCAGGGGCTGTTGGGTCCGAAGGCTAAGGCTTAGGGGTTCCGTGAGTTTTAGGAAGAATCGTGGGCCATGGCTTTCCAAATTTCATGCATTGGACTTCATCGGAAATTTGAAAGATCAACAAAGTCAATCCTGTGGGACGCGGTCACAATTCAACAATCAGAACGAACCGCGCTGCAAGCCGTTTCGTATGCCATAGCCCTCTTCTAAGATAATATCATCTATATATATATATATATCTTCCAATCTCTTTTCCTGAAATGCAAACAGTGACCTGACGGGTCAGGTTTCGACCCAGATCTGGACTTGTAGCAGTATAGCATTCCATCAGAGAAACCCGCCATGCAACGGATCCACGCAGCCCACGATGTCACGAAATGCTGACCCCAATCATTGGGATCCTTTGATGGAAAATCTTCACCAGAAACCCAGGTCTTGTTCCCGGTCGAGCGGCCAAATCCTCTCAAAGAGATTCACCGCTTGATTGCGTACCTCAGTTCATTGGGGCCTTCCCACCCGGCCATGGCCGATGACATGATTCTTCGTGAAGTTTGTCAGCCAATGCTTACCAAAGTGAAGGATTCAACAGAAAAAAGTTGGTGCATTTAACAGTCAAACTGGGGTCTGAAGCAAGAAACTGGTGGAATTGAACTGTAAGAGGGACACGAACCAAAAAGACGTGGTCTATTATGGTTGGTCGTTGTTGTGGTTCTACTCCCACTGACATTAATTACCAAGAAAATGGATCGAAATGGGGATGGAAATGGATCACTGAAGTCCTTACCAGCCATTAAACTGAATTTCTACAGGAACTCACAGCAACTGCCAGCTGATTTCAGGGATCCTTCATCTGAAGGGGTGTAGGACATACATTATTGTATGTATTCTATGTTTATATATGATATTTTATATGATATTTCATCTTGGGGATCTCAGGATGTCAAACCACTGCCCCCCGACACCACACCACTGCTTGCGATGATCTGCCACCGATCTTGAACATCTGGAAAGATCCATTCGTAACACGACATAAGTTGACCACACCGCAATTTTGTGGAAATCCTTTGGAACCAATGTATCGATGTGAAGGCCACGGACATGGTCACTTGCATTCCAGTAGCGCAAGGGCCCAACTCAGGGGTTGCATTTGGTGGCAAGTGTTCTCCTATTCACATGGCTAATCTAAGAAATACCCTGAAAAAAAGAATCTTTAGTTGACATAGATATGGAGTTCCCAAGCAATTTCCCATGAACTGGGTACGGATTACTCATAGCGTAGTCACTAGTAGTCCATACCCAGTTCATGGGAAATTGCTTGGGAACTCCATATCTATCAGCACACCTCAAATGGTGGGGCCCATTGGGGATGGTTTCCCTTCAAATCATTGCAGTGAGGTCGTTATACAATAATTTATCCACGCGTGTTTCATCCGCATACTTCTTATCCCCATCACGTCCCCGCATTGTAGCACCTTTATATCCCATTCAGCCACATGTTTGTTGGTGAACTCCCATGTTCGATGGTCAAATCCCCGTGACATCTTCTAAACCAGCTATCTTCACCCATCTTTGATTTCATCAATCCCCAACCTGGGAGAAAAAAGCACATGAGCCATTAAACAAACAAAAACTATCCCATCTCATTCGTGGATAGTTTTCCCCACTTATGGCTTATCAGAATCCCCAATGGATTGGGTAGTATAATTCCCAGCAAATTCACCCATCAACCAAGGGATTTGTTGTTGACCCACTTGAAATCCCCTTGGTAAATGCTTTGGAAATCAACGTTTCCTCCCAGGCGCCCAGCTTTGGCGCCGAGGAACCACCAGCAGGCGTCCAGCTCGCAACAAGGCCCGTGTGAAGGGTGCAGCCTCTGGGTGCTCACCGACCCCCACCTGCTGCGGTTGCTTCAACCATTTTATGGGGATTTAGTGGGATATCATGAGATCTCTAACCAAGAATACAATGGGAGCTATAGCCAAGAATGGATAGAATGTGGTATATGGGTCAATGTATGCTTTGGATATCACAACCATACTATCACTCATGTATTTGGTGGTTTAACCAAATAATTACTAAAACAAATACAGTAGATGTTGCCTCAATACCAATGTGATATAACTTAACTAAGGTTGTTGCCCTAAAAATGCCTGCAACATACCCAGGTTTTTCGGTGGACAACACATCATTCGGAAATGGCCGGTCCTAAACCCTCTTGTAAATTACAGTGTGCTATTGAAAACCCCCATGTTTTATAGGTAAATCACCGAGCTAAATGGGCAAATGTTCATCCATTTTCCATAGCTATGTTAAATTACTAGAGGGTATCCCAACTAATTGAAAAATGATGGATAGATTGGGGGGTATCCCAACTAATTGAAAAATTATGGATAGATGGTAATAAAAACGATCCGAACATCTGTTTAGCAAATCCATTGTTCGAAAAAGAAACTGGTAAAATAAAATCCCCTACTACTAGTAATATATTATCAAAGTAAGAACTTTGTATTCATCAACAATGATACCAAATCAATTTCCCATGATATTCCCATTATATAAACATGTGGTATTAGGGGGAAGGGAATCTAGTCATATCTCACTCATATTCTCTTATAGTAATGTCCCATGCTTGATGATCAAATCCCCCCGTTCTTGGCAACAAGGGATTTATCTATACTATACTTGTATCTGATATATCCTCATTAGATCATCATGACATCATCTTAAATCTCAATATCCAATCATCAAATCCAGCAATTCTCCCAAGTACCAACTCATCATCATAAACCAGAATCCCCAAGTTCGAAAAGAAATCATGAAGTAGTACCAAGTCATCATCAACAACAATATGTCCATCCCAAATTCTTCAACAATACCCTCTGCTAATCAAACATGGCAGTGGAAAATCTACCATAGGGGATTTTCCCATTAAAACCTCCATTGAGTTCGGGGATTTTCCATTGCTAAGTTTCATGACACCGGAGGGTTGTCCCAAAAAATCTGCCCCCCGACCCCCAGCTAGCCGCCTGTGCCGACACCTTAGATGCGTCACGGCTCTGAATCAAGGCTGTGGCGCAGATCCAGAGGTTGGGCTGGAGGCTCCAGTGCCGAAACGGTGAAGCCTGGGGGAAAGCATCGGAGATTTCCGGCTCTGGGGGTCTGTTTGAAGTCAATGTTTTTTGTTGCCCGAGCCATGAGAAATGAGAGGTACAATTTGGTTTGATTTTTTAAGAGGATACATTTTGGATATAGGTCATTATAGGTCAATAAGTTAGTTTATTAAAGTGAAGAAACACAGGTCAAGTATGGGTTTATGAGGATCGGAAACCAACCAGCGAACACGTAACTCGCGCCCCCAGCACAAACAAAAAATGACAGGCGGTCCAGGTCGAGAAAATAATCACAGGATATGGTGGACATATACGCTCTGGTTATGACTAGCATAGCCATGGAAAATCACCATCTTTAATAGGAAGATCACCATTCTTATCATCTATATGGGCCATGGCTTCCATGGCTAAATGGCCAGAGGGTATAATAATGTCAATTAATGTTATACACACTAAATATCGCTATATACTGATTATTGTGGGGAGTCTTCCCTAAACAAGAATCTCTGGGAATATACGGATGCCCGTTCATAAAACACGTCCACAACAGCCCAGCAACTACATACTGGACGAACTCATCAAAGCCTTCTTGCCATGCGTGGCTCACAAAAACATTGAGAAGCAACGGCTCCTGGAGTTGACTCAAAAACAGAGCTGAGGGCTCAGCTGGGAAATTTCGGATGAGTGTATGCCTCATGGTCAAAACAGTTTTTTTTAATATTTTTTCTGGTTTGTGGTCATCCATCCCATATTGGGAATCCAAACATCGTGGGTATATTAAACCCGGATAGCGATGAAGGGATTGATGACTATCCGACTATCCCCAGCCAGGTGTAGATCCAACAGAGGTTTATAGCTGGGAAAACCATCTATAGATTATAGATGGTGGATTGTCCATTGCCAGGTTTGATTACCGGAGGGTAATCCAACAAATATACCCTCTGGCTATGACTAACATAGCCATGGAAAATCACCTATAAATGGAGGTTTTAATGGGAAAATCATCCAAAATTAGTAATTTTCCATGACTATGTTAAATAACCAGATGGTAAAAGGGAAGTCATTCCGCTGATTTCAAGATGCGATTGCATCTGTCTAGGTGAAACGGAGCTGGCAGCCCCATGAACCCAGCTGCGTTTACTTGCAGACAAACCTGGAATCTCCGGGAACCCAAGTTCCAACCAGAAATAGATTGGTGTGAAAACCATATGGGGGTTTCCTAAAATGGGGGTACCCAAAAATGGATGGTTTATAATGGAAAATCCCAATCTAAAATGGATGATTTGGGGGTACCCCTATTTTAGACATAACGAATGGCTGGAACTGACGAAACCACCATGGCTATTTCAAGTTTGAACCCCAGGGAGGGGTGGTGAGGAAAACGTCAAGTTTTGAACCCGAGAACCCAAACATACTCCAAGATTTTCTTTACCTCACTTGGTGAAACTATGCAACATGAGTGTTGCGAACATGGGTATGGCTCACAGGTGTTTACTCAAAAAAAAGGATGTTCATTGTATTATCAAACATGACTGAACATCTCCGGGATGGGTCTGACATTTTGGAAACACCCCAACCAAGGACTCGCAGGCGATCCTTCCCCATTTGAGGCATGAAAATACCCCTATCCCATCCCATGAAATACTGGTTGTGAAATGGGTATCCTGTTCGTTGTGCGTGTTTTCATAATTCCCAATAAACCAGCTAGATCAGTGAGTATAACCCGCTGTATTTATCAATCAACAGGGGTATAACTTTCACGACTCAGGACACCCTACTGAGACGCACAACTCGGTGACTGCGTCCTCAGCGTTCACAATGTGGGCATAGCATTTCCCATGTTTTTCGCACAGCGGTTGAAGGATCCGAGCGTTCCTCTTGTTGCTTCAAGGCTTGAAGAACAAAATGTGTCAATTTGGGTCCGTCTGAAAAGAAGGGATACCCGAACAATTGCTATTTGATAGGGAATATAATGATAAACCAGAGGATTAAGGGGTATCCCATTTTCAGACAAACCCATTGGTTAAAGCCCGGATTCATACACCTGGTTGAGTGAGAATCAGGGGTACCCCCCCCCCCCCCGTTTTCGATCTAAACAGTGAGTTCGCCTGCTAGAAAAAATGATACCCCCAATGAGCAACAGCCTGGGGGTTTAGCAAGATCGTCGCTTGGAGCAATCCAATCCAACTCAAATCTTGGAGATCATGTGGGTAAAAAAACACCAAGAAGAAGTTCAACGCCTTACCCTCTGGTAATTTCACATAGCCATAGAAAATCCCCGAACTAAATGGAGGTTTCTAGCTGGGAAAAGCATCCAACAAATTAGCCAGCTATTCCAAACTGCAGCTCCAAGATTCACATGGTGCATGGTGATAGTCGGAAAATCGTCTTGAAATTCCTGTCTAGCCTGCAGCTCAGGTAGCTACCAAGTCGGGCTGTGGCACAAGTTTCATCCATGAAAATGGCGGCTGACATTGCTGCTGAATGGCTACTTTGATTTTGAAAGTTTGAGGTGCTTCTTAAACTTGGGGTATCCCAAGAACATGTCCTGATTAAACATGACAAATTTGGCATAATGGTGGGGTCCCCCATGCTATTAAACCTCCACCAAAACACCTACTGCAGTTCTTGCTCCGACAGACCGGAAAAGTGGTGGATTGTTGAAGAGATCCGCTTGGTGGTTGCACAAGCCTCTGATGTTTGTCGCTTTGTTGCATGTTCAAAGTCAGAGTCACCTTGCCAGATGTGGCTGCATCAAATGAACTGCAAAAAATCCACAAAATCCTGTGGTTTGCCACGGTTTCTCATCATTTTCGCAAGAAAGTATATGAAAGTGGCCATTGAACTGGGAACATGATATGCTAATCCGAGGTTTGTCATATCAGTAATTTTCCCATAAATGGAGCATCCCATATTCTTGAGACAAAGCCGCATGGGCAACAGATGATCCATCCCCCCGGCTAAATCCACGTATCGGTTGATTTCATGGAGGATTTATGATTAGATATCTACTTGATAGTGCAGCTTTGCCGAAAAGAAATACTACAACTCCCACCAATTTTGGTTGATGAGCTTATCTTGCTGCATCTTCCATGCAAACTTCCATTTCCAACCAATTCTCAGTGGATCTATGGCTAATCTTACGCATCCTGCTAAATCGTGGTTGTGGCAAAATACGCAGATCACCCGGTAGTTTACCCACCCTTGCATGGTAGTTCATTGAACCAAGGACATGTATGGAACCATGCATTCAAATCATGGGAATGTCGTGGTGTTTTTTGTCTGGTCCCAAGGCAAAAAAAAACTCATGAATAGTAAAGAAACCACATGAATCAAGCTGATTAAATGACTGAAAGAAATGGTGCTTTCCCAAAATGGGGGTACCCGGGTACCCCTAAATTCATCAATTTTCAGCTTTTCCATAAAGATTTATCCAGCCGGTTTATATAGAAATCTCTAAACCCTGCCTTCTGGTGCAAATCCAACAGCTGCTGCATGGCGATGGCTGCCCACGCTGGGTCCTCCCAGTGGTTTTCGCCGCACTCCCCCGACTCGCCCGACTCGCTGCCGCTGCCGCTGCCGCTGTCGCCGTCGCTGTCGGAGTCAAGGTGGCCGTTCTCAGGGGGGCGTGGTTGGACTATGTTGACTATGGACTCCGAAACAGCAATCCTAGAGTGTGGAAAGCAATATGCAGGTCGGTTGACTCAGAGTCACCTGAACTTTCACGTGCATTTTCTTGAAGACATGTTTTGTACAGTTCCTGCAACCCGAGTTCCAACCAGAAATAGCCACGGAGCTTCCCATTTGTTGTGCAGGGACTCTTCACTTGCCACTTTCAAAACCATGGCCATTCCTGGTTGGAACCATAATTCCAGGTCCAACCGCTGTTTACGTATCGTCCCCACATACCTCATATTTTGCCTATCAATGCCTATCATACCTAAGATACACCTAATATGTTACCTTTTCACAAATCGTTTCTTTCAAATCGATGACTTTCCGATGTCGGCTTGGCCGCCAGCTCCTCGGCGATGCGGCGTTTCCGGGATCGGCAACTGGCGACCAAATACGCCAAGAGAAGCACCACCGGTGGTACAATGCCGACCGCGAAGGTGGCTGCTTTGTGCCATCCACCTGAGGAACTTGGCAGAGGTCGTTCCGCTGATGTTTGTTGCGCAATAAGTATAAGAGGATATGAAAGATCTATGAATACTAGAGTGATGAACCATGATAAACCAGTTCACCTCACTTCTCTCTGTCGTTTTTTTGTCAAAGGTTGATGTTGCTTTTGAACATCAACGAATGGCAAAAATAAGAGAAACATCACTGAAGAGGCAAGTCAACTTGAATTTCCACTACCTATCTAGTCTTGCTACCCATGGTTTGTCAGGGACTGGTACGGGCAGCAGGGCTCCTGGATAGACCCACTTTCGAATCTCCGAGACGTCTCAAGACTATATCAACCGTCCATTCTAAGGAGGTGGGAAAACATACTACCCTCTGGTAATTTAACATAGCTATTGAAAATGGCCATTGAAATAGTTGATTTCCCATTAAAAATTGTGATTTTCCATAGTTGTGTTAGTTTGCCAGAGGGTGAACCATCCATTTGAGCCGTACTTGCCTGATTCAAATGATCCCTATGTTGTAATTATTCTATGATTAAGCCGAAAAAACCTGTGTGCCAAAAGCTCCAAAAATAAGGGCTATAGGCGGCCATGTGGGTTCCAGGCATGAAAGCTCGGTCCAAGGCGCATTTGGAAATCATCAATTCTCTGGATGATTCACCGTATATAAACCATCATTCATGGTGAGCTTGGCCAAGGCTTGATCGACAATTGTCCGACTTCATGGCAAGATTCCCATGGGAACCTCACCAACTTCGTTGGAAAAATTATGATTTCAAACCAAGAACCTCTTCTTCTACCTTTTTCTTGCATGTCATGATCATATTTTGATATATGTGTGTTAATATGATGTTTTTGATCGTTTAGTGATGTTTTCAATGATGTTTCATGGCTGCTTCTTCCTCCCAACCGAGACCCCTCTCTTTGGAACCCCCTTTTTGTGACCGCCAAAGCACGGTCGATCATCTCATATTGGTCCCAGCAATCCATCCCCAGGTGCATTGGTTGACATTTCTGCGACAGTAGCTGGCAATAGCCCTTCCCCTTCCTCGGTGAAAAAGCGAACGACAGAAATTGGCAAAGGGAAGCACTCCTTGAAATTTCAAATTAGCAATGACAACAAAAAATAGTTAATAAAAAATAGTTAATAATAAAGAACAATAATAAAAAGAGAACAAATAACCAACCATCATATGATCTGGATCTGTCCAAAGGTAGCGGGATACCCCAAATGGCCATAGTACCGGAAACATGAGGAGCGTGAGATTTGGAGGCAACACCGGTGCCATAAAACTGAGACGCCTTTAGCCCAGGAATGTGCCATGGTCAAGTGGAACCTGGCTACATGTGGGGTATACTGAAATAATGGACATTATAAAATCCCGATTCATGAGTGGGTTGCTGACCATACCAAAAAAATTGCAATTGAATCTCATATGCTGTAGTTCAAAATATGTAACTCCCAAAGGCGTTACCCACATTTTGACCCGGGCCGCTGAATTTTGGTAAACCTATCTTCTCAGTTTTGCTGGCTGAAACTCCCCTGTTTGTTGTTGAACAATTCTAATTTTGATCAATTGAGTTGTGTCAACTCCCACGCCTGCTGTCACCATGTTTTCCTTGCGACATGCGAAAAATTCGCCAACCACGGTTGCTCCAACCTGTATCAATGATTACCCTAAGGGGGATAACAGATCTGATTTTGACCCGTGTACTTTGCCTATTTCCCACCGATCTAGGATGATGGGAGTGACTCAACATCCCCATGTTTCTTCGCCAAGATCCCACTATATCCAGTTCTAAGCCCATTTATCTCCAGTTAAACCACCACTCTGCGGGGTTTTGTGGGTTTATGATTGGATATACCATGATGTATCCACAAAAAATGGAGGATTTTCAGTGGGTAACTCCAGGATCGCCTCGGATCCCCCTTGGCCTGCCACAAAATGGTGCAAGAAACTGGTCGTTCCACATGGGTCGACAGCTGGCGTTGGTCACTATCTCAAAGGCCTCTGCAGATTCCACCAGTGGGAAACATTCGCCCAGTTCGCGCAGTTTCATCCACAAAAAATCCGGAGAATTCATGCATTAATGGTGTTTTGATGAGGTGTGCATGAGATTAATGGTGTTTTGATGAGGTGTTCATGAGATTAATGGTGTTTTGATGAGGTGTTCATGAGATTAATGGTGTTTTGATGAGGTGTTCTGATGAGGTGTTCATGAGATTAATGGTGTTTTGATGAGGTGTTCATGAGATTTTCACGTGGTGTTGATGTGGTTTCAACGGGAGATGATTCAATACTGGGATATTTGATAAGTCAATCCAATTCACATCATTCCAGTGACGTCGCGACGTGAGGTCGAGGACACTAGGTATGAGAAGCAAATGATGGGAAAAGCATCTACAAATGATGGGTTTTCCAATGTTTTCCATGTCTACGTTGCGTAGTTTTCGTGATGGTATATATCAAAATCAAGGCATGAATGATGGATGACTACAGACTTACAAAATACGAAAACATGGTACCAAAAGCTGTGGCCCATGCTAAGTTTTGACTTCTATCATCTGTGTCACGTCCACAGAAAAATTACAGGAAACCCATGGTCATAGCGCGAAATACGGGTGTGTCTTGTAGATTTGTCCTTAAGGGAATATATGGGAATCTGCAATCTGGTGTATGAAGCCCAGGTTTAAAAGTTTACCGAGATAGTGGGTAAGAATGCCATTGTATATAGATACTCAATCGCCAAAATCTGCCTCTAGCTGAGCCACATCATATAAAGTTTCCCTGCACATGTCGAAAATGAATACCATAGTGGTTTTCGTAGAAACCCGAGATTGTCCATCCATGTATGGCATATTCATAATTTTTGAAGGGAAATTCGCGGACAAAGGCACCAGCAAATATGGATACATGTATACATATATTTACATATATATATATATACCTTCTATAATACATGCCATACATAGAGAATTTGGGTGGCTTAGCCACAATCTGGGAAAAATGCATGCCCCAAATATTTCTGTGGAAGTTTTACGCACAGTGCCACAGAATCGTCAACTGCAGGTCCATTGTCTGGAAATTATGGGATTAATTTCCCCGGATTAAAATGGCCATAACTGGAGGAAAATTGTTTCCGCATCTTCAGACACACTCATATAAGTTAGATTAGTCGTTAGTTCTAAATCTCACTATATCCCCATGAAAATCCATTTGAGAAGTGTTCAAAACCCTTACTGTTTGGTTGATAGGGATTCCGCTAATGGGTGAAATTCCCCAATACATGGGTTAGTATAATCCCCGAACTAATCATCAAGCAACTGGGGCTTTGAAGACTGCACTGCTCATTTAATTCCTTGTTGATGGTTACAGTACCCTCTGGTAAACTAACATAGCTATGGAAAATCACAATGTTGAATGGCAAAATGAACCATAAATAAATGGCCATTTTCAATGGCTATGTTAAATTACCAGAGGGTAAATCCACCTAACAAGTCAACAACTGTATGGAAATCCCACAGTTCTGGTTCTTGTGGACCGCAACGAATCCATCTTCTGCGCTGGTAACAACTGGCGCACCCCCAATTGAAATAGCTTAAGAAAATGCATAACCCAAGTGAAAATGTTAGGTTCCCCTTCTCCACATATTGTTTGACACATTTGTAAGCCAAGCCTCATACTTGACATTTCTTGAGTGTCTTCATATTTTCGGGAACCTAAGACATCCTCCGCAATACGAACAAATGAGACCATTGGCCATTACTCATCCCGATGGGTCGATTACCCGCAACAGTGTCCTCAAACATGGCAAGCCGCTGGTAAATTCACCAACGAAATGGGCATAGGGAAATGTTCATCGAAATAATAAGGTGATTTTCCAGCCAGCCAGGCTGAGCTGATGACATCAGAGGGTTTGCTGGGATCTTTCACCAGCATGTGTAGACTCTGGATATATTCTCGACGGTCCCTCAAAAATTGATCCTGGAATACTGCTGGGTCGATTTATACTGGAAAACTTCATCCATTCCCAATAATGATGAAAACAAATTGGGAATGAATGATCCTATCTATAACTATTTTCACAATCATCCATACCCCCATGGCCCCCACGTTTGGCCACCCAGCAAGTCCCTAGTCAGAAACCTCCCCCGGAAATCAAACGTGCTACGTCGACCGAGAGGCCACACAGCGCTTGGTGGCATGACACACGGCCGCGCAGTTTCGCACGTCCTTTTCATAGGAAAAGCCCAGCCTCGACTCCTGGAAGATCCGACGTCGACCCCTTCGGCCGTCTTTTAACACATATTGAGGTCGTGTGTTTAGGTATAAAAGATGGAGCAAACCACCATCAAAGATGCAGAAACTGTAAAATGAGCCCCGATTCTTGTAGGATTTTACTTTCCTATCCTTGATTTGGTGTCCTTGTCGCCTGCCGTGCTGCTTGTTTGTTATGGAAAACATAGAGACAAACACTTGAAAGCAGGTGTTCGGACTTCAAGTCAACTGGTCAACTCGAACAAAAAGGCCTAAAAAACCTAAGTAATCCCTAAATATTCCCAATCCAACTCAAAAGTAAGCCTGAGCAAACCCTCAGTATCCCAAAATGAACCGTAAAACATACCCTGAACAAACCGTGCCTTGAACTGGTTTCAGACCCTTCCACCCGGGATCTGAACATGCTGCTACCTGAAAACTCTCTAGACTTCAAAACAAGTCAAAAAAAAAAAGGTCCTAGAAACCAAACATCATGGCTCATCTACGTCACCTTCCCAGAATTCAGTGGGATTGCCAGCTCATGGACTATGATCATCCCCAATATATTGGGTATCTTAGGCAATAAAACTAATATAACCCCCCAAACTACTCATCAACCAACTGGGGTGTTTGAAACTGCATAGTATAGCTTCTGAAGACATTGTCAAGATATTAACCAAGCCCCAATATATTAGGGGGTACCCTAAATTCACATAGACCCTGCTGTGAGTCGGGGGTTGGAAGATGAGTTTCCACTAAAAATTGGGTCTATGTTAACTAATCAGAGGGTTTATATAGTAATCCCCAAGAAGATAGAAAAGGTGCACTTTCCCACAATTTTAGTAGGAGTTGTCCTTTCTATCTCAACTTGGGCGTTGCTCAGCTCCCAATGCCCCGGGGTCAAAAGGCTAAATGCCTAGTTAAAGATGTCAAATGACCCATTTCCCCCCCAAAGAGTGGCTATGATCCACTTCTAATGGGCCCCTAAAACATCAACCCTTTGAAGCCTTGGAACCGAACTGAGCCCGGATCCGCACCTTCCAATTGCTACAGCCGGCATTGCGACGCTGTAGCTGGAATCCTCCGCGGAAAGCTTTTGGAGCTCTGGGATATTATAGGATTTCATGGATTGGAAATTATCCATTTAAATCCCATATATTATATCCATTCATTTAAATCGTTTAATGATCCCACTACATCATATCCCATTCATTAGATCAGGCTGAATTATCATGATTCACTAACCTGAAAATCGCTATTTCCTTGATAAAGGGGAGTGCACTGCCCCCGTCCGAAGACCAAAGCAGCACACCATGGCGCAAAGAAAGGTTCGAGGTCATTGGTTAATTAACTGATTGCGTCGTTTCCGCGTTGACTTCATTGTCAGGGACGACCTTTGCAATCGAAAACTCCACGTGCCTGGAGCCACGTGATCTGCCCTAGCTACGTGCATGAATGCCGGGGTGGCATTGAGTGCTTGTTTCCTACCACTACCTACCAGATCGTACAGATGTTGAATTACCCATTGTTGAGATGGGAAAGATGGACGATGATCTACACCTTGGTGAAACCTATCACTACCCAGCCTATACAGTGCACTACACTTGCCATGCGTAAGACCAGTCGGAGTGATGGCTTCAGGAATGAGACCTGCAGTGTTCACCAGCAATTTTTGCAGCATAGTGCCGCTTTCCAGATACGTCAAACCATGTTGCTTAGCGGACTCCAGAGAGCCAGGAAACACTAACCTGTTGACACCACGCTCATCTTTCCTCAACACAGGAAGGTACCTCTGATGATAGACCATGAATGAAAGTGCCAGTTCAACCCACGTAATACCTGTAGTGCACCCCAAAGGTCCGGTAGTATCAGTAGGCCAAACCAGTTGTCTCGCCCAATCCACAAACATCTGCGCAAATTCTTGGCCAAACGCAGCTGAGGATAAAAAGGTCTGATCAACTTCATTAAATGAAAACACGCTGTGAGAAACTGTCCAGTTACCGAAAGCCACACATAGAGCTCGATGGTCATGTAAAGGAACTTTCGTCTCGTCATCATTGTTCGCAGCTGCATTCCTACGAACCTCCTGCAACAAAACATGAAGTTCAAAAACAGCCTCCAAACGTGTCTGGTCATGAACAGTGTCGTGGTACATGCGGTCAAGCTGTTGCACCATTTGCGGCTGCAAAGTTTTACAGGCATGATTGGCTACACTGTCAACATGATTATTACCCATGGCATGGTAACGCAACAACGGATCTTCAATCTGGTCAGGGTCTTGGTGCGACTTAACCTTTACCAACTCCAAAGTGACCTCATGACGTACCTTCCAAAGCCTCAGCAAAAGGTCCATGTGTTCACAAGATGCAAATTGAGCTGGTGACTGTGATCTCAAAGCACGCAAGGACAGTGTTATGGCTGATTGGCTATCAACATGTACAACACCGTGCTGAATCTCTTCCGCAAGTGAGACAATGGCTGACAACTCCGCCCGCAAGATATCTTGTTCTCCCTGGCACCTAGAAACACAGGCAACTTGGAAGGAAGGAATCTTACAAGGAGCACCCCTATACCTACAGGCAATGTCAATGCGTTCCTGATCTGACTGGCACAAATCAAGGACAACTGCAAAGGCAGCATATCGCACATGTGGCATGGCAGGATGCATACATGAGCCATCAGTGTACCAATGAGGAATGGTACCCGATGCAAGCATTTGTCTCACATGTTGACGCAGAGGTTCACTCCAACTAGGGCGCGGTTGCAAAAACAGCATCAACTGCATGGCTTCAAAGTCTGGCTGTCGCATGATTACTGGGTGATCTGGAAACATGGATTCTTCAAGGGCAAGCTCCGCAAGCAACTGTCGGAAGGGCTCTCTGGCATGGCTACCAATTGGGCACTCCATGAAACGGTGGCATCTGCTGTCATCACCTTGGCAAAATTCGCATGTACCTGTGGCAGTGGTGAGCCATTTCTGTTTTTGTTGGGCAGTCTGAAAGGCACCTGCAATTTCACGAACAAGCAACCATCTTTTGTTGTCACTGAAACGTTGCAAAACTGCTAGAGTTTCTTGGCGGGCAATATCTGGATAGCTATACCACCTTGTCCTAGCAGTGTGAAGCAAAATGAGTCTGTCCATCCACGCCTGTTCCAAAAAACGCAACAAACGTTTGGCACTGGCACCAAGGAGAGGCAATTTCATGAAGGCAGTGACATGCATGTTACCTTCCGCATCCAATTTCCAATCAAGCTGACACAGCAAAAAGGAAAGAGCGGCCGCAGGGCCATGAACATGCTGCAGAGTGCCTCGAAAACGGGAGCAAAGCAAGAAAAACTTGTTTCTGGTGTCCTCTGACTGCTGCAGCAAAAAAGCTCTGGCAGTAGTAATGGCTTTGGCCGTAAGCCAGTACTCAGGATCAAGGATACTACCTTTGGAGCACACTAATGCAATGGCTGGAGAAAGGCTGGTGGTTGCACCATACAATGCATGAGCACACTTAGAACGAAGCTGTTGCAGTGTATCACTGGCCGGTGGCTTGATTTCAGCACCATGCAGTGCAGCCGGCAGCACACTCGTACGCAGCATGGCTTCTTTGACAGAAAGCTGGTGAGGCATGGCCTGCAATCTTTCAAGCCGCAACAGGGCTTTGTCAATTCTGGTTTTGGCAATCCCAAGAGTATTGTTACCACTGTATTGAAGTTGGAAACCCAAGTCAGCAGCTGCAGATTTTTGCTCAATGTGGCAACCCGGCACAAGCTGATTGACATATTGCTGTATGACACTGGCATGACGATTACAAACCGTCCAGCACCACGTCTTGTTCCAGTCAATGGCAACACCTGCGGCTGCGGTGATTTGCAAAGTTGTGCGGAGCACCGGCTGGTGCAACGTTACTTCAGAGTGAATCCAAGACCAATTATCTGCATATGCTGATAAATGGGAGTTGATGGCATGAGGAATGGCGGCTCGTGTGTGTGCTACCCATGCAGTCGCCAAAGAAATCATGACAAGAACACTGAATTGGTCACCTTCAGGGAAACCACAAGTACCCGCACCCGCAGAAAGGACCTGGTTACTCAAAAGCCAGTGTCGGGTCAGTGCCTGGAGGGATCCTATCCACATAAGGAGAAGATTTCTAGGGATGCCCATGGATGCCATCGCATGAAATCCAAAAGCCCACTTGATGCAGTTGAAACACTTGATTAAATCCAGTGTGATGCCCGACAGTTGATTGTTGGCCTGCCGAGCCTGCTCTATCACAAACTGGGTGCGGTATGCTGTGCTTGCAGCACCACGACTGGGCAAAAGTCCAGTGACTTCACAGGGGATCCATGCACAAAGCACCTTAGTAATCTGGCTCGTAAGGGCGGCTGCCCAAAGCCGATAGATTTGCGGGAGCAAAGTGATGGGTCTGGTTTGATCTGCACGTGGGATGTCATCGGTTTTTGACAGTGGGCAAACCAGCCCATGCATGAAAGATTCCGGAAATCCTTTGGGATACCCCGCAAGTATTCGAGCAAGTTCCATGATAAAAGCAATCGGCAGCATCTTGATCTCTTGTGCACTGATCAGGTCTGTGCCTCTGGCAGAGCCAGATTTCAATCGCTTCACAGCATGGGACCAGGAGGTCTGGCATTGCATGTCAATGGCAATTTCAGGATGAGGTGGCAAATGTTCAAGAAGTGCAGAGATTCCTAATTCAGCGGGGGTCTGGTCGATAAACTGCATAGACGCTTCATCTCTGGTCCAAATTGGTTTCCAAAAGGCATCCAATTGTTTGGCAATATCGCCAGGAGAAATTAGGAATTGGTGTTGGATGACGGGGATGTCTTCCTCCCAAAGGTGCACTTCTTCATGTGTGGTGGCAGTGAATGAGTGACATTCAATCTCAACAACCTGGGCCTGAATGTGACCAATCGCAATGGGAAAGTCATGGGACAGCATGGCAATGTCAGCTTGGTCTGCATAAACTCGGTGATGTCGACTGGAGTCTTCATTGACAACAACAGCCTCAAAGGAGACTTTGCGACCGATTTCAGAAACTCTGGGAAGGCCAGGGCCCCGCACAGTGGCATATGCCTTTTTGTTGTTGCAGGAACGGTCAAGTTGCCTGTGGAAAGCATGTTTTAGTTTTTGGATCTGCTCGTCTCGTTTCAATGCAGCTTCAACCTGAAAACGGGTGATCTGGAGGACTTGATACAACCACTCTGCATCAGGGAGCGGCCAGGCAGGCCAGCAAATCTCAGGCCAGGAGCAAATCCAGTGCAAAAAGGGCATGCTACCAAAACAATGGGACCTCAGAATGGCTTTCCATTCCTGTTGGAGCTCAGTGAGGGTGTTGGGGGTGGTGGGCCCCTGACGGGCAAATTTGGCTAAACGTTGCTGGAGGGACTCAATGCGGCGCACCTGAGTCACTTGACGTCTTGTGCTCATGGAGACAACTTCTGTGGTCGGTTCAAAAGAGCCTAGCCATGCCTTTTTGGTAGGGGACCCTATGGGACATTTGACAAATCGGACATTTTGACATCGACCTCGGTATGCTCTGGAAAGACGGGGGACAGACCCTCGGCCCTTGCGCAAGGTGGCATCAACTTGCTTTTCTACTGCTCTACCCCATTCCTCAATGGTAGTGGCACTTGACAAATCACACTGTTGATCAGTCATGTCAGTCCAATCTTGATCGTCAATGCAAAGTTCGACAAAGCTTTTGGGGAAACGGAGATGGAGTGAAAACAGGTTGTGGCCAGGCAAGTCAATTTGAAAAAGGACCGGAGCATGTGTGGCAAACCAAGTGGCCTCAAGCACTGAAACAGACTTGACATGGGGTACCAAGGCTGGGCTGACAATCGCATTATCAGGCCTAGTTGCTTGCTTACATGTGAAAGGCATGCAAGTGGCGTGTAAACGCTGGTGCAACTGGTCAAGTGACCGACAACCTTTGGACGCCAAAAAAGGCCATGCTTCGAATGCATCCACATCCATGTTCATGTCACCAAGTATGATATACGGCAGCGGTATCTGATCTACTTGATGCAAGGCAGCTTCAAGCAGGCGATTATTGAAATCAATTGCACCCTGGCCGCACACAGGCCGACAGTAAAGGACCACCAATTGACAATGGGATTGGCCCATCTTGACAACTGCATGCAAGATGCGATTGCATGTAGACCATTCTTCAGGAAGTGGCACTCTAGAAGGTCGGATGGGAACTGTGGCAGCGATGGCAACACCCGCAGCTTTGCCACGGTGCGTGGCATGGCCTAGTCTTGTCTCCGAAAGGGGAGGGACCGGTTGTGACCAAAGCATCTTGCTCTTGCTGGCTCGCATGTCATAAGTGAACTTTTTCTGCGCCACGGCAGTGGCTGCTGTTTCCGACATGGTCACAACATGAATGCCAAATTTTTTGATGAGGTCAGAATAGACTTCAGCTTTCTTGGCAACGCATGTTGGGTTGGTTATGCATATTCTAATTGTGCAAGGGTCCATTTCAGGACCTGGATGCAAGGCTTCACCATATCTAACTTCGGCAAAGGGATTGGGTCGCCATGTTGATACTGCAACAGGCGAAGCGACTTGGCAGCTGTACACAACAGATAGGCCATCGGCCGGCATGACTAGACAAACAAAGCACAAAGCGACAAAATGTCTAAAAAGACCTTTGCATGGAGATCGGCCAACACCCGGCCGGCTCATTGACAAAGAAAACCCAGTGGGCAGGAGAAATCCAAAGAAAATCCATAAACAACTCCACAAAAGGCACAAAGGCAAGAACAAACACCTGAGAAGAATCTCTGCCCAAATGTGCTCGCAGGCTAGTCATGACGAGCTCATGTCTGCATCATCTTGACCACCCTGTTTCTTACGCTTAGGTTTCTGGCGCAGCATGGCTTTGAGTTCATCCATGTTGTTCTGGAATTGCAATGTCTGCTGCTGGAGAGCTGTGGTGACCGATTGGTTCAAATCCGCTTGGATGGCATGAAGCCTTTCGTCCAAATGGGATCTGATGGCCTTGTCCCTTTGCTCATTGTCATGTTTCATCTGTGCCATTGTTTCATTCTGAGAGGCTTGTGAGACCTGCATGTCTTTGACTGCTGCTTCAAGCTTGGTGAGTCGGTCCTCTTGTTGGGCAAATTTCTGTTCCGTGGGTCCCATACCTGTCGGCTGAGCTGGTACAGTCTGAGGTTGCGACATGACTGGTTTTGGCCCTGAGTAAGATGCCCACGGGTCTCCAATGAGCTGGGCATTGGACAACTGCTGCTGGTGTGTCTTGGCGGGTGATGGTTTGGGTCCTGCAATGATGGGGCTGGTCGTCGGATGATATTTGCCCTGCAATTCACGAACCAACAGCGGCATGCCATGAAAGTGAAGTGGAGCCTGAGGAGGATCAGCTCCTGACCCCACCAGCCACGATCTTGGACCCACCGCACGCAGTGGCCTGAGACTCCAGGAAACATGACTTGCCCACTCTGTCAACATCTTGTGGGTAACCCCGTAGGGAAGGCTTTCAACCTTGAAGACACGAGAAGTGTCCACATCTGCCGGGAGGTCTTGTTGAGGGTAAACAATTTTCCAGGCCTGGGCAAATGCAGCTTTGGGAATCCTGATAGCATACCTACCATTTTGTCGGACCAGGCCAGCAGACTCTGGCAACTTGGTGGCTGTGACTGTGGCACTCTGCAAATCCATGGCATTGTCCAACCAAAGCATTTTCCAGTTGGGATGGGGCTTTCCTTCTTTGGATTTGGGAATCAACCATAACAAATTGAACCCGCTCAATTTGAGAAAAGGTGCAAAGGCGTCTTCTTTGAAAAGAGCATGGACCTGGATTGACGTTGCATCATTCGCAGTTGTTGGCGTGCGGCCATTTCTGCAGGACTTTCCCCATACAGAGATGAGGATATCTTCTACTCCAGGAAAGGCTCGAAGGCATTTGAATGGATTGCGTGTGATGTCTTCCCACTGCTCTGGCCATTCGTGTTTCCACCACGTGACGGCGGTGAGAATTGTGCCATCTGCTGCAATTTGATGTCCATCACCTTTTTTGACCTGAATTTTCTTTTCACCACATTGGACAAGAACACAAGCAACAAGGACATTTCTGCTTTTCTCATCCAGGCAAGGAATGGTCACTTGTTCATGGGGAAGCTGCGTGGTGGTTGGAAGTTCTCCGAAAATGATGAGCCCAAGTTCATCTTTGGAGAGCACGTCGTTCTGGCGAAGCCACGGGAGGGCTGCTTGTGGTGTGCACATGTGATATCCTTGCAGGTGGCCTCCAAGCTTGGGCAATTGGGCTGCTGACTGACCGTTCTCAAGCAAAAGCACGCCATCAATGGCGCGATAATTATCTGGGTTCGGCATGATAGCCTGTTTCTTTTTTCTGGCATTTGCCGCAGCTTGCGAAACTTTACTCGGGGCAACTTTCGGCACTTCAATGTTGCATTTCTGAATGAAATGAAGGGCAGCTTGAAGTCGCTCCTGAGGTTTCTGATGGAGCAGCGATGACATGCCATTGGTTCCAACCTTCGACATCACTTCTTCAACAGTCTTGGAAGTCCAACTGAGGTCAAATCCCTCATCCAGCAGGCAGCTGGCGAATGCATTCTTGATCTGTATGCGGAAGCTTTGCTTTGTGCTACTGTCTGAACCTCCACCATGGAGTTGAAGGACAAAATGCATGGTCAAGGATGTGCCAGAGACTTTGGTGTCTAACAGCAGGCTTTCGTCAGGTGGCTGTTTGCCTTTCGCAATGATTCGATACTTCAACGTTCCAGTGAAAATCCAAGAAACTGCATGCATGAGCTGTTTCATGGTGGCGAAAGTCACATTCTTAGGCAAGGACCCATGCCAGACTTGCTTCGAGACATGTTTGACTTTGACAGGGAGACCGGTGACATCATGAAGACTGTGCATCAAGCTCTGGAAAGCACGGGAGACCAAAACAAGCTGCAACAGACCAACTGGGATCGGACAACAAGCGGCATGCGGGACAAATGTCAGCGAGGCACTGGACGGACCACATTGGAAGTCAAGCGAATAGCCAAAGCTTCTGAGATCAACAGGAGAGAGCAACATCTGCCAAAACCCTGCAATGACAATGGCATGCTGAGGAGGACCCTGAATGGTGACGCAAAAACGGAATTCCTGCGGGTATTCAAAGACTTTGACATGACAAGATTGCAGTGCAAGCAAATACCTGGAAACTGATACCTTAGGCTTTGTCACGGGGCAAAACCCCAGTCCGCATGTGAAAACTGCATCGTGCTCAGTGACGTGGTGAACTTCAGTGGCTTGGAGATCCAAGAGTTTTGCATGCGAGTGTTGGCCAACCCATTCAAGCAGGCCCAGATCTGCCTTGGTCAGGATCAGTCCTTCCTTGGTGAGCACAAAAGCGAATCCATCGGTGCTGGGTGGTCCTACTGATTCATGGTCAACTGGAACCAAGGTGGGAATGTCTGTATCATCATCATGCGGCAAAAACATGAAGTGATTCCTCCAAGCTTGGGTGATTTGATCAAAGGTGAGATCAGAGTGCACCTCAAATGGAAAGATTTGCCCATTGACACAGATCTGCATTGGCACAAAAGTGGAAAAGGCAACGCTGGAATGGTGGTCTTGACATGCACCAACTGATCAATCTGCGAGAATCCATCAAAAGTCCACAAATGCCCTGCAGGGAGTGCATCATTTTGAATCATGTCGTAAAAGGCGGCAATGTTGGCTTTGTGTGTGTCGGTCAAATCCAAATGTTGTCCTGAAATCAACTGACCAATGCTTAAGTCCGCAACATGCAAATTCGAGGCTCGGACTCGGTGCAAAATCAGGGTCTTGATGGCTTCTGCGGGATCAATGAAGTCAGGAAACTTGTCAAGGCAATTCAGCGCATTGGCCAATGTGAGAACGGCATGTGGTGCACAAATCTGATTGCCTAGATGACGGTAGGCTTTCTCCCATTCATTCAGAACAAAGTGTGAGCCATACGCAGCGTGCATGAGCCACAACTCGAACGGATGCCAATGTCGTGGTTTGAAATCATGACCAATGATGAAGTGGTTCATCAGTCCTCTGTCACTGAGTCTGGCAATGGAAATCTTGTGCTGTGATCCATAGGATGCAACAAGTGTTGGCACTTTCTCGGATCCGGTGAGGCACCTACTGGCTAGGACTTGGTCGCTGGACACAAATCGCTTTTTGGCAGGAGGCAACAGGTCATGACGTGAAGACAACTCCAGGACAGACGGACCAGGCTGGACACGGGCATCATTGGCTATTTCAGGGGGCACTATTACATCCCAATTATTAGGAACACATCCCAAATTAGGCGACCACCCCCGGAAAGGCTTCGGTTGTACAACAGGGTCATCCACCCTGAGGGCAATGGCAAGCCAGCGAGCCCTGGCGATTGGCAGAATGTCTGATGCTTCCAAGACATGATGATGATGCAGATTGTACCCTGCCCATCTCAATGTCTGCACCAAGAATTTGTAATGCTCGTGGGCCATGAATGCGCTGACTTGCTCCAGCACAATCATGCGTGGCCGGAGCAGTTTGCAAACCGTGATTGCCTCAATCAAGAGTCTACCCTCAGCAGAACAAAGGCCGGATGCATCCCCAGCAAGGCTCCAAGGCGGACAAGGTGCCGAAATTGTGACCAAATCAACTTTCCATGCACTTGCAAGCTCAAGCCAAGTATCTCCTGTGATGTCTGCATGCACAACAAGGTCGCTATGCATGGCAGCAAGTGCAGGATCAACCCTAGTCAGGCCATCTACGAGGGGAACACCAAAGCCTACAGCGTATGCAAAAGCAGCATGCAGGTCAAGTTCAATCGCAAGGGTGCTGAAGGAGACACCAGAGAACGAACTAAGGAAATTCAAGCCTGTCTTCCAACCTCCGCAAGCACCTGAGAACATCTCCAAAACACGAATTGGCATGTTGGAGTCTTGCATCAATGGCATCGGAATGGTCAATCCATCCACCTCAAAATCATGAGAAGGGTGATCCGGAAACAATTTCACATTCTTCAGGATGTATTTGGTGTTGGCACAAGGAACCCCTCTGGAGACATCCCAAAGGATCTTGCATTCATCTGAAACCTGGTCAGTCTGAAAACGCAAGAAATCATTCACCACGCAAGCCGTAGAAATTCCCCCAGGAATGATCATGTCACATGTGAAAAGATTGTCGCCCAAACACTGACAGTTGTCAACCACCAGAATGGATCGTGATTTCACCTGAGATCCCTCAGAAAGTAGGAAGTCAACCTCCCACAAAATGTCCTTCCATAGATTCGACATGGCCCAATTGGTCAGCCAAAAACGGTGCTGAACAGCTATGGCACGTGAAGCCTTGGACCTGAATAGCTAACCTGAAAATCGCTGAATTCTTCAGCATTTTGGGGATGATTCCCCTTACTCAGCATCATTCCCGTGACGTCACCGTCAGGTTGTCCACAAAAATGGGATGTGTATTCCCAATACTTGGCCATTGATTGGGAAAATGATGAGTTGTACCATCAAATTTACATAGGGGCTATGTTCAAACAAACCTGAGAATGTTTGGTCAAACAAATGTTGGTGCTCGTGCAATTTTGGAAATCATGAAATGCTGAATGTTTCAATGAATCCAGCAACATATTCCAGCAATGTTCGGCAGTTCTAGCCCGTTTCACCGGATTGCAGCCAGGTACAAAGCTTTTTTAATTTATGAAACGGAGCCGCGGCAATCAAACCAAAAAATACCGCCTGGAGAGGTTTGGATCACCTAGCTCGGCGAAGCGTGGGCATACGCCCCGAGTTCATCTGCAGCTACCCAGCCTATCCTCGAAACCTTCTGAAAATATCTCAGATGAGTCCCTAGAGACCCATCGAATTCCCATCATCTTCGAGTCAGCTACATCAATCCACTGGAGATCCCACCATCTCCTGGCCCAGTACGCACCAGCGGCATGGGCAACGGAGGCGTTTGGCCCAGAAAAATCGTGACCTGCGTCGGACAATGAGGTCAGCATAGGTCGATTCTCCAGAGGATACCCCCAAGGTAGCCATTTTTCATAGGGACAAGGATGAGGAAGCGTTGGATTTGGGGCAAAATTTACAATCCAACAATCGGTGGAAGGGAAAATCGATGGAGAAAAGTGATGTATTTAAAGATTTGATATGATTTCTATCCAACCATTGGATGAGGTTCAGTTTCTGAAACTTTGATGCAAATCACCGGGAAATTCGGCCATGATCCTGTCACAAGAACCCGAACAGCTGGTCATCTTTTTGGACCCCACCATGGTCTCAGCATGTTTCACCCCCCTCGGTCACCATCCGCACAGCGAAGACATTGAAACTGTCCAACCACAACCTGACGTGGACGTGTCAGGGTCAGTGACTGACATTTTTTCACAAAGAGACAAGATACCCCAAAGCCATTCGCTTCTCTGGAACAGACTATGTTGGGGGATTCGTTGAGTGTCAAGGCAGGAGAATCCAAATCATGAGGATGTAGTGGAAACAGAACTAGTAGCAAAGCAAAACCAAAATGATGCAAATATAAACAACGTCAACCAACCATGCCTGGGAAACAAATGGAGGTCATAGATTCGGAATACAACAGAAAAAATGCCAGTGCCTCCGGGGCGCACAGCCTACGTGGACTTAGATTTGGGAGCCAAACACTTGCCTTCCAATAAATTAACATAGATATGAAAAACCCGTGGGTTCTTTGGGAAATCATCTACAAATGATGGATTTTCATGGATTTTCCACACCCCCGTGAAAATTGGCTGGATTGTCTCTGTGTCCAACACACGAATATGGGTATGGCTCATAATTATAGGCTATAGGCATCAACGCGTGTTACACAAATCGAGTACCAATGGACCCACAAAAAGATCATCTTCGTATCGCCGTAGAAAAAACATCCCCAGAAGCGGGTTACGAGAATTCTGAGCTGTACCCATATTTTTGGGGGTTTGATTGTAAATTGGGTGACCCCTTTTTGATAACGGAACTTCCGGAAAAAAACCGAATGCTACACAATTGTGGTATTACTCCTGGTCTATAGTCTATAGGCATTTTTTTTTGGGCCACAAATTGATGATGCTATTCTTCCAGGGGTTTGTTGAATCCTCCTTGGGGCCGAACAAATGATCGGAAAGTAAAAACGCCACAGATTGCTAAGGCCTGTTGTATCATTGTAATTTTCTGTACAGACTATAATCCTCTACAACCATAAGAATTGCCGGGATAAGCACCGAAAAACCACATTAAAACCACTCAAAATTGGCTTACCGTCTGGTAATCTCCATGGCGGAAAATTCCTCAGTTGGTTCGATGATTTTCCCAGCTCGAAACCTCCAAGGTGATTTCTTCCGCCAAGCAGCGGAACGCAACACTGCGGTAGGTAGGTCACGTTGGAGCTGGGGACCACGACCTGGCCATGGCTGGGCCATGTTGGGGGGAACGACTTGGAGGCTGCTTAGGACCGGGAGAACCAAGCATCAAGGATGGGAATTGAATGGGATTTGATTCGCCGGATTTAGTGGGATTTGAAGGGGATATGATGTGTAATACGTACGTAATCGTACGTACATAGGTAGGTAGGTATGCTGCATGCGTGCATGTGTGCAACCAACCATAGCCACCAAATAATGGGGATACAGTAATTGGATAATGAGACTTCAATCCACCGGGATTGGGGCTTTTCCCTTGAATTTCAGCCAAACGGGGCGAAAAAGTCGATCCGTCTTCTCAAATGGGTCCTGGTTATATCATTGTTTTGATGTGTTCCAACAGTCTGGCACCTGTTTGGTCAGCGTTGAGTTGACACTGTCAAGCCTGGTGTTAGAATTCTGCACCCCGGCAATTCTGATAGGCTGATAGGTGCAACCTTTCTACTCATTTCTAAGGATTAAAAATGAACTTGAACGAATGCTGGTGCAGCCCGGTTTGGCGTTGTTGGCTCCGGATCCACTTGGCAGAGCAACAGATTCCAAAAACCCAGCTGGACCAAGCAGCGCCGGAAAGGTTAATGCATTGTAATCATTGTATAGATGCTGGCTACAGCTCCATCGATGATCCAGCTAGTGACCATGCTACATTTGTAAGACTGGTTGGTTGAGAATAGGATTCGCAGTTCAGAGATCATGATACCCTCAGGTAATTTACAGTAAGAGTTTGCTATTGAAAATTGTCATTTACAGGGGATTTATCTATGAAAATGGTGATTGTCCATAGCACAGATTGTTAACCAGAGGGTAATCCTCGATCTATTGGATAGTACAATTCTCCAATTACTCGCATCATCAACCAACAGGGTTTGTGACTTTGGCATATATCTCCCCATGAAATATCCGCATGATATCCCCATTGTACCATCATTTTTGATGGTAACCATTCTTGATGGTTCACATTGTTGTTGGTAAAAGTCCATGACATCCCATGTTTGTCATGGTTAAATCCCCTGTTTTCATGGTTTCAATCACCATCTTAAATGCTTGAATCCACATGTTTCATGGTTAAAATCTCAACTTATCGTGGTGTTTGGATCTAAATCCCCAGTTTTCATATTCCCATGCTGGTTGATGAAATACCCATCTCAATGATATATTCCCTTGAAGGAATTGATGATATTGATGAGAAGTATCACCATGTTTCATCAAATTATCACAAAATATATCCCCATCCCAATGATGTTCCCTCAACAAAAACATTAATTGATGATATTGATGAAAAAAGTATCTCAGAAATATCTCCATCTTTCATAAGAAATACCCTCTGGTAAACTAACATAGCTACGGAAAATCACTATTCTTAATGGGAAAATCAACTATAAATGGCCATTTTCAATAGCTATGTTAATTTACCAGAGGGTATCACCATGTTTCATCCCCAGCTCCTACCTCCAATTGGCTCATTCGCCAGGCATCGGTGCCCAGTGTACGGAGCTGTACCAGCTGCAGTATGGGGTCGACCTGGACCGTCCTGGGGCTGATTTCCAAGGCGATTCGCTGATCCCGTCACGTGACACGCAAGGAATTCTGATGCCTTAATAAGTTTCAGTAAGATGGGTTGAATACAACTAGTATGGGGTGATATAGGGTTAGGCAACCTATAGGTAAAACGAAAATGACACATGTTCCGCTTGAATTGTAGGTGAAAGAATGGATGAATATGGGCCTCAACCGCAGTTGGAACTACCCTTCATCAAGGTCAACAAAAAGATGCGCTTGCAATGCAGTTGGGAGTTTCACCCGTGAAATAGTCCCGCGATTTTCATGATGAACCTCCCAGGGCTTCAGCCATGGTTCCCACGAAAATGTTGTCCACAGCAGTGCAATTCCCAGTTTTGGTGGGTTTTTTTGATCAGGGTTTTGGATGGTGAAGTGGTTGGTGAAGTGGTTGGTGAAGTGGTTGCCTATCTGTTCGTGGTCAAATCCCAACTGTTTGTTGCTCGAATCTACATGTTCACCTGGTCAAATCCCAACTGTTTGTTGATGGAATCCCCCTCCCGTTTCTTCAAGGTGAGACGCCCAAAACAATCGCCAAGTTGACGCACAGTTCTCGCAAGGTGAACTGTTGGGTTGATTCGGGGAATACAACTATAAGATACTATAATAATATATACTACTAAAAACATCTAAAAACTAGATAACTATGGTATTCATGAGTTTATAATGGTTTATAAACCAACGTTCACATCGCCGTTCGGAGGGCCTCACCGTGTGCGGAACCAAGCGTCATCTCGCTCCATGTGCCCGCGAATTCAAGTCCCGAAATGTTGTACCAGCGATACTTTGCACTTCGGCCAAATCGAACCTGGAAGAAATCCAGGAGCCAAGCTACTTGGATTGGAGAAGGAAGTCTATTCCTTCTGCAAAGTCACCCTCACATGTTCCAATGGTTATATTTAAGATCGTAAGGATCCGATATAATGTATATATATATATATAAGGAAGTCCGTTGTCAGTTCAAAAGTCACCCTGAAATGTTCCAAATTGTTTTTGATAGACGTTCCACATGCATCCCGGGTTCTTCTCTGTGGACTCATGTTCCCTGGCTCAAATGTTTCTGAATCCAGATTGGCTGCTGGCAGGCGTTGTATCTATTCATTCAATAAACCCCAAGCAACTGCTGACCGTGCTCTTTACGCGTTTAAATGATCTATACTTGATGTTTCACACACGCCGAAGCAAATGCCCCTTTCCGAGCAATGAGGTTACCTTTTGGAGATTAAGTTGGGTCATTTCATGCCATCCTAACCAAGCCCTGGTTCACCAATGTGGCAGCAGATCCAACAAATCTGCAAGAAAATGTGAAGTACAGTACAAGTAAGTAACGTGAAGTGTTGTTTTTTCAACTTCAGAGATACGTCAAATTGCCTGCAATTTAAGGATTTTGGTTCAGTCCTCAGTGACCCACTGCTGGCGGCAGTGGCCAGACAGGCAAACATTTCTTTATTTGCTTCGTGCCTCACATAAATATCATACAAAGATTTGGAAGTGACCGGAATTTCCTGCTGAATTGACTCAAAGGGGATTCCAGGTGTGCCAAAAATTCCTGTCTCGATTCATTTCAAGTTCCAGCTAGCTAGCGATTGGAGTCCACCCTTGGGCCCAGATGGTGCCAACTTGGCCCAAGTTGGTCCCATCTTGGCCCAAGTTGACCCCATCTTGGCCCAAATTGACCCCATCTTGGCCCAAGTTGGCCCTATCTTGGCCCAAGTTGGCCCCATCTTGGCCCAAGTTGGCCCCATCTTGGCCCAAGTTGGCCCCATCTTGGCCCACTTTGATCATTGGTTGAACCCGCAAGATTTGTTGATGTTTGACTAAATGGATCCACAAATTCAAGTGTTTCTTGGTTGAACCCCAATTCTTGTATAACTTATATCAATCACCCCAATTTTACTTGGTTATATAAATCCCTTAAGCCCAAGCCTTGTTGCTTCCAAGCCCATACTTGCTTCTTCTTTGCTTCTAACCCTGCTATGTTTGTGGCTTAAATTGCAACTCACCACCTCCCATTTTGTTGTTCCACCTTCCAATTCCATCGATATTCTGTGTGTGGTTATTCCCGTTTTCGCCACAGGTGCTCCCCAGTTATTTGTGGCTGGTAAGGTTAGTTGCAGCCCCACATTGTTGATACTTAAACCCCAAAGGATTCCCGGAGTTTCCCTGCATTTTCCATCATTTTCCCAGATTTCACTTACTGTACATTTTCCCACAGTTTTCCAAACATCCGCATCTTCACCCAAAGAACTTGAATCGTCGAAAAGGTGTTCGCCCCCAGTGCTCGCGAGGTCCGCACTCTCAGCAGCCCCGGCACAGAAGCCTGGCCCTCGCCATCGAAACGGTGCCATGGCATTCCGAAATGGCCATGGAAAATGGGGGGATGAGCCCCGCAGTGGGTCAAATCATCAAATCTGTTGATTTTTTTAAAATGTGTTTTCTCTTCGTTTTGTTCGGAATGCCCTAAGATCGGGGATGCGGAACATCAAGGTGGATGCCCCCTGACATCATTCTGTCCAGTTCATATGATTTTACATACAAATAGTGGGTTTAGGATGGTCTGGGTATTTCTCGTCGTCTTTCTTTCGGGTGGAAATTTCACTTGGAGACCACAGATGAGCTGCTGATAAAACCATCCTGGGTTGGGTTCCGCCCCCTTCTTTGTGTAGGCGGGCCCTGAAACACTTGGTTGGGAAACTCTTAAGATCTCTTAAGTAGCTCCTTGGTTCCCCACTTGACAGGGAAATCTAGGAAATATGAATACCCCAACCACTCCGAACCGCTCCCTCCGAACCACTAGAAGCTAGAAATCACAGGGGATCCACCGGTTGATATCAAATGTTCCACCGGTTGATATCAAATGTTCTGATGTGGGTATGGCTCAAAACTAGTTACCCTCCGGTCATCAAACATGCCACATGCCCAACAGATAGTTTTTTTCATGAGAAAATCATCTACATATCATATATATATATACATATATATATACATAATTGATCTTCTATTGGAATTTGTTTGATTACTGGAGGGCATACCATACTTTGAGTGAAAATTCAAATTGATTGAAAACATGTGAATTAAGTCCAGCTGATTTGATTCTTCACATCCGTAAATCTCAGCTGCTTGATCTGAAACTGAGGGGATTCCATGACCCAGATCCCCATCGACATCCCGCCGCTGAGGAAGTGAAAAATGACATGTATACCCCCTGATAATCTAACATAGCTATGGAAATCAGCATATCTAGATATATCATGATATATCTATATAACCTTACGTATTATGTAATAGGTAAATCATGGTAAATCATTTATGTTTATGGGCCATGTTCTTCCATTGTCCATAGCTATGTGACTTTACTTGAGGGTAATTGTCTTCATTGTTCATTGGTTCCACATCATATACATCACAGGTACGGTATATCTCCCCAAGTCTCCCCAAGTGCGTCGCTTTACCATCCCACAGTCACTGTGTTTTATTGTAATTCATTGTAATTCCATACTTTCTGGGTAGCTATCATCACATCTCCAACTAGTCTTCCAGACTTGCCTCGAGATGTGATCCTAAGTCCCCTAGATACGTGACTCGATCATTGTGAATCCATCAACAAATGGCTACACTAGCTATGGCAGTTATGACTGTCCACCCAACAAGGTGAGGCCCTGCCCTGAGTTGGCTTATAACATCTTATAACATCTTATAACCCCATTAGCTACTGTACGTTCTATCCCCCCAATCAACCCAACAGTTAACCGTTTGTCAACTTAGCAGTCAACGGCCGATGTTGAAGGCCATCGGACACCCTCCCAGGGACACAGGGCCACGTGCTGTTTACACAGCTCCCGTAGCATCTGCACAGCCTGGCACGGACCCAGTCGAGGAAAAAAAAATCATGGGTTGCGAAAAAAGTCATCCCACGAAGAATATGGAACTGCTTAATCAGCCTGGCTAAGATTGGCTGAGTCTAGATTACCCTCTGGTAAACGTTTACATAACTATGGGTAAAATCACCATGCTATTAATGGGAAAATCCACTATTCCTATGGCCATTTTCAATAGCAAACTGTTAGTTTACCAGGTGGTATGGTTAATTTTGGATGCTTTTCCTAACTAGAAACCTCCATTTATAGGGGATTTTCCTATTAAAACCTCCATTTACCAGAGGGTATCATAACTCGACTTTTTCGCCTCCATGCTCCGCTGCTGCGCCACTTGCAGCTCGCGTTCTTGTGCCTTGCCTCGGACGAAAATCGGCAAAAATGTGGGATTCCAAGATATTCGAAACATGAATTTTATGGGGTCTACAAGCAGTCGCCATGTTTTGCGTGCAGCATTGATGGAGTCCCTGAAATCCACAGAACATGGGGTTTGCGCCCCAAATCCACTGTCTCATCATACCACAGCCCATAAAATCCATTATATATCGTAATACGTGGCCGTAAACATGTTCCATTTACCTACATGCCCAAATATCATAGTGTTGGTTATATCCTCGGGATTTTTGTCGCTCAAATCACCCAAAAAATGGAGGGTTCGCCCCATTCTTGTCAAAAAATGTCGCACTTTCACCACGTCACACTGTGCCAGAAGCTGCAAAGTGAAGAGCTTCGAAGTGGAGGTTTGCTTCACCTGTCGTTTTTGCTTCCACGGAGGTCCACTCCACCAAAGACGAGAATCTACAGACATCCGGATGTTCAACATACTTGAAACATGCTTGAAACCATATACCAAATATATCTAAATATTGTGTGTAGATGATTGTCCTTTTTTCCGACTCAGAAAAACTCCATGTCCAGGTTTGAAATACTAGGGACGGAAGCGCAGGAGGGTGGTACATCTTGATTCACATCCGCCAGCACTTTCAGAGTTCCGCAGACTCCAGGAATCTTGTAAGTTGGGTGAAATTTTGGGGAAAAGCCCTAAACCCAATGGTTGAAAACCGCATTTTCCCTGTTGAAATGGGCTTTTTTGGGGTGCATCTACCATTTCCAGACCTATTTACGGATTTTTCAAGATATTTAAAGATGGATTTGCCAGACAGTGAAAACTGCACCGTGAGTCGAATCAGTTCCTAGTCTCCGCGGAGGCAATTGCCAAGAGGGATTAACATCCAAGCAACAACTCAAGCACCAAGACCAGGGATCTTTCACAAAGACGAATTGGGACGTAAGCAAACTATTGGCAAATGTTGGGCATGCCTTAGATCATGATGGAGACTAGTTGCGAATCTACCAGTGTCAATCATTGTAACGGAAGGAATCACTGAAAACTTCTTAGATAAGGGGATGGGACCACCAAAAATCATCCGGGCGACATGACGACTAATTCCAACCAATGCCAGTGAGTACCTATCACGCAGCGCCTGTCCAACAAAAGAGGGTACCGCCAAGATCCTACTGTATGATTTGGTTCAACAACTCATTTTCCAACTTTCTGGATTCAAATATCGTCAAGTCGCTGTAGGGGACCCCATTACTTTGCAAACCTCTGCAGCCGATTTTTGCTTGCCCAGGTGCTCTCTGAAACCCATGGGGCGTTTCCCCCCGGGTCTTGTCCCTGCCTTCATTTTCAGCTCCTGGTAGAAGCTTTTGATGGCCTCCAAACCGCTTCCGAAGAGCCATACGTGCCATGGAAAAGGCTGCCATGGTATAAAAACTGGCTGGTTGAACCAATGAAAGTGAGGATAGAAATGGAGATATGACGAACGATTTGGTATGTGGGGTATGGTCATCCCACCTGAATAGAACTCCTCTGAGACAATGGGTACTATATGTACAGCAAAACCCATTTGAAAATTCGAGATGGCCAGCCCCTTCTACAGGACAAATAGCCCATGTGACTTGACCATGGCACATGTGGATGTTTGAGAAAACATGTGGAGTTGATGTATCTCAATTATCTCAATGACCGAAAGACGCTTTTAGAAAATGGACATAAGTTGACAGAAACAGACCAACGCACACACTATCATCCTGGGAGGGATCATCAATCAAGAATCAAGAATGCCATTCAAGGAACAAAAAATCATAAAAATTTGCGATGGTGGCTCCCAGCCCAAAAAATACTAGTGAATTCTTCTTTTCATGGTGCCAATGATGAAGGAAAGCCACTTCTCCACTCCTTCAGTGGTTTAAGATTCTCAAAGGAAAAACACAAATCCGCATAATTCAAATCTTCAAGAACTTGTTCAACCATTCAACCATTATTTCACCTCAAAAGGCCACTAAAAAAAGACAGGAAGAATTGGAGTTTAGCTACTTCTAGGTCACTACATCTTCCTTGCCTAGAATTCCGTTGGTGTAGGCTTGCATGCAAATTCTTTTTTCGCTAATCAATAGATACCCTACTAAAAAAAACTACTCGACAGCAAATTAACATATGGAAAATCATCATATACTAGGAAAACGATGGCTTTTCATGTATTGTTTTACCCCAGGGTCGCGCACCCTTTCCACGCCATCTTCGGCCAGACTTTGCGCCTGGAGAAGCATAGAAGGATAGCAGTGGTGAAAAAGAGATCGTGTTTACTCTAGTAGCTCAAAAAGGATGGAAAAGTGACTTTCCACTACTACCTGGATTTGTCGGATTTTACTTGATCTTCTCTTTGGAGTTTGGAGGTTGCCTTTTGAGTAGGACAATCACCAACAAAAATGTGGAGATTGACCCAGTTCAGGATCATTTCAGGAATTTGCATCTTGCGCATGGGAGGAATCAATCGCTAACAACACTAGCAGGGGACTGGTATTTTGCAATCGCCCCAAGAGGGCACCCAGATTCAAGGCTTGAACTGGTGGGGTGTCGCTATCCAATCCCTGCAAATTGGGATAGATTTCGGCTAAATGGTGGAAAGGTTTAGCCCAGTTCTTGTTTGATAGCGATTTTCTGTCTTTCTGAGGAGATGTGCCAATTTATACATGAGTCCACATGGGTGTTGATTCAACACAACTCAACAAAGACGGAGGTTTTCAGGTAGCAAAAAAGAATCGAATAGAATAGAATAAAGTAGAACAGAACAGAATAGAACATAATAAGAATGAGAATAAGAATAAGAATAAGAACAGAATAGAATAGAATATATTACAATATATTCAATCTGGATATTCATCCACTTTTTGTACTTTATGCAAACTCAGTGAAGTGGGTACTTTCCCTTGCTTTCGCAACCAATGAGACTACAGTGTGCAGGAACTGCGCTTGTATCACATATAAGCCCGCAAAAAGAAAGCCCGTGTTACACATTTTGGTACACCTGCTACAACAAATATCCCACAGAAATTGGATGATACCCTCTTCCCGTACATGCAATCGACCACAAGTGGATTACCCAAAAAAAAATGCATGGCACATCTTACCATGCAATATATTTTTGACTCGGTATCAAATTCTCCCATGTGTAGCTCTGCGTAAACATTGAGCTATCATTCTGCCCAATATCTACCCAGCACCTTTGGAAGTTGTTAGCATCACCGCAGAAGTTTCAATTGATAGGTACTGGTATGGATGAGGAAGAAGAGTTGTACCCTTTAAAACATCAAAAAATGGACAGCATGAACTCTTCGAATGCCGACCCACCATTGTTTAGGCGAAGTAATTCAGCAAATCGGTCACCTATCATGCGGCTGGGGAACTCTTAGTAGCTCCTTGGCTCCCCATGTAATAGGGACTATGCATATTATATATATATATATCCTCTGGTTATTTAACATAGCCATGGAAAATCCCCGAACTAAATGGAGGTTTCTAGCTGGGAAAATCATCCAAAATAAACCATTTTCCATGGCTATGTTAAATAACCAGAGGGTAGCTCCTCAGCTCCCTCCCAAAGCACCAGATAGTCGGCGACCCATACTTTTTCCAACAAGAAACTGCCGAACGAATCGCCTTCAGAACGACAGTTGCAGCTGGGTCGCTTTCTTTGGCGCCACCAGGGTATGGATCAAGGATGATCAAGGTATGTAAGGTTTATCCCTCTTCAACCAAAAAAAAGTTGCTGGTTACAAGAAGAGAGACCAATGACACGGGAGTCTTGTTCGTTGGGCAGGTTCAATTGAAGTTTCTTTTGGAACACCATGAATTTGACCATCAAATATATCAGGGTGGTGATTGCAACCCTCAGAATCCTGGGGGACATTGCCTTAGACCCATACCCACTATTGTACACATTGGCTCATGGGACCGGCTCAGCGTCACAAACCGCCTGCAAGGCGCAGGGGACAAATGTGCCATGGTCAAGTTGCATAGGACTAATGTGGTATGGTCATCCATCCCATGTTGTGATGTGTTGTGGGTAACCTTAAGAAAAATGAATCCCCATGAGCGGATTGATGACTATCCCCTAAACCTGTGCGATTCACCTAAGTTCTAACTATGGCACTGACTTCTGAACTTGGGGAAGCTCAAGACGTACTGCTGCTGATGGGCTGTCGTTTTGTTTGTCAAAGTCCATGTTGTGTCCTCAATGGATTTGTTTCAGCAAGCATTCCACACTTCACTGGTGATCACATTTCCACTACCCTCTGCTATTTCAGCCTGGCACTTCTAGAATTCCCCGGTGGATGCATCCACATAAAATTCACCAAGATTTCAGGTATTCTTTTGTGATTTTAGATTCAAGTATGTAGTCCATCCTTATGATTCATGGTACTCCACATAATTCCTAATCTGGATTGCAAAAAAAACAAGCAAACCAAGCACCACATTGATCAGCCCACCGCCTAGCGCTTCCATCCCGAAACCAGCAGCACCGCATCCAGCACCAGGAAGGCACGTTCCAGCAGGTCCTGCCAGGGACTAGATCATCTGGATCTATGTCCCAGGAGACAAGACCCCGCCTTGCGGGATGAGGTTCTTTTGAAAAGCACTGGAAATGGTGATTTTCTGAAAAAAAATAAAAAAAGATTGCCCAAAGATTAGGAATTCTCCCAAAGATGGAGCAAGGGATATGTCAATTTCTTAAATGTTCAAAGACTTGGGATGGATGGGTTCAATCTTTGAGGGGCCAAATGACCCACGAAATTAGTAATGTTTATCATTCAAAGATCCCAAAATGAAAATCAAGAACTCTGAGCCATGCCCCTTTCAAGTGGATGCCAAACAAACCAAAAGTTTGGTTTGGAACAGAGCCCTTCAAACTGGCCAATTGATCTCTTCAGGGATCATCCTATTTTTTTAATTCGGATTTTTCCACTATAGACCAACTATTTTGGGGATACCCCATTTATGGAACCCCCCGTGATTTTCCCTTTTCCATGTCCTAGATCCTCCATTCATTGGATTGCTTGAAGGGAATGTCTACAGGAAACCAATGATTTTCCCATGAAATATAGGGGGTTCCTGTAAATTGTTCCTTAAACCAATCCAATGATCCATATTTTGGGGTAACCCCCCATGATGGAAACCTCCAACAGTCATCCGCGTCGCCTCGCCGCGTCGGCCGTCGCGCAGCAACTGGCGCTCTTTGGCAGTGAGGCTGTTGGAACGGCTCCTGGCGCGGCAAGACGGTGGAGCTATGGACCCCCCATGGGAAATCCATGGGGGGTTCCTATAGCCAAATGGTTTATGGAAAATAGCCATTTCTAGTAGAATGGTGAAAATTGATAGTAGATGATAGTTCCGATTAAAATAATGGGGGATCCCCAATAGCCAGATGGTTTGTAATGGAAAATCCTATTGAAATGATGTTGAATGGATGATTTAGGGGTACCCCCCATTTTAGGAAACACCATTGATACATTCCCGAAATCAAAAATGGTTCGCTCGAAAATCGCCGAACTAGATGGAGGTCTATAGCCGGGAAAATCATCCATAAATGGAGGATTTTCCAGCCAGCCATGTTTGATTGCTAGAGGGTAAGTAGGTAATCTAGGTCATCTCTGATTTTTTCCGTTTGGTGAATATTTAAAACAGAAACATACAACCCCATGGGTTTATAAATAGTGTGGCATCCAACCAAAAAAGACTCGGATAATGTTTCTATCACTATTGGCTAGAACTGGATTTTACTTCCTTTCTGTATATGTTTTTTCGGGGTTTCTATAGGTCGTCTCCAATTTTTCTGGGAGAGATGGTTTTTAAAGAAAGAAACAACTATTCCCCATACAATCATGGGTTTACAGGATAAGAATCTGCTTCACCTGACTATTCGGGGTTAATAGCAAATGCTGCGTGTACCCCCAAGTCTTCTTGGAGGAAAATATTTGCATGGCAGCCATTGTTAGTTAACCAACAATAGAGAAATGAGTATGCAACAAGGACACTTGCCAACTGATGGGGTGAAATTATCCCATGCGGCTTGGGAAATGTTTGATGAAGATACGCGGGCAAAACCAACCACAATCCCTTGCACTCTGGTAGAATGTGGTGAATCTGAAAATCTAGGCGGGTCAGGTGAGCTCACTTTCCGAAGTTGTACAGCATCTCAGCTATATTTGGCAACAACAGTGGTGTTCCCAAAGATTCTGAACTACAGCTATAACTATAACTCGTGTTGGTTTCTATTCGGCAAATCATTGAAGAATTCAGCTTCCAATCCCAACATCCACAATGGTGGATGCACAATTTGGATTTGAACATGAATTATTGACCAATTATGAGACTAACCAACTATCAAGCAACTATCGGCAGATGGTTCCGATATTTCAGTCATTGTTGGGAAATACAGAAATTGAATTGACCATGAAGTCAGACTGGTGGAAAAATCACTAGCATTATACAATGGTGGTATACACATCAAACGCTTGGATTTACCGTAAGTATATATTTGTCAAATGATGCCTGCAAACAGAAAAAATATGAGAAGCCTCATCCTCAAAATATCTTGGGACTAGCCAGGCATCATGCGATCATGTTCGCTCTGAAAATTGGATGTTCATCCCTCCTTTCTCCGGGAAAAGGAGATTCTGGGTATCATCAATGAGATATGATGGATTTATAAGGGGGGTTCTTCAACAACAAGACATGTCCGAGAGTTACATAAATTGATTAGACCCCCCAATCCATAAACGTACACAATGAGCTCATATATCATATATGAGTCAATTGGGACAAAAGTTTAGGTGTGACCAACAAGAATGAGGTCTTTTCAATAACAAACATGGAGGCGTGAATCGTAGCAATGGAGGGTTGTCCAACGAAAATTTAGCCCTTCGCCAGAAAAAAAAAAAGCAAACTTGTGGCAACCGACCACAGGGGGACTGTTGGAAACCAGACTCTGGCAATCCAAGTTCTAGTGAGTCCACACCATCGCTGCCCATGATTTTCTGGTTAGTTTCAACCCTCCGAACAACAAAAAAAGTCAACCAAGAAGAGGAGATGGAAGGGAAATTTGAGAACCAAAAGCTGTGACCAAGGCACTCCAAAGGCATGATGCGGGCATTCTCCTCAGCCCCAAGGGATGACCCGACCCGTTGAACCCTGCAACGAAAACGAGGCATCAGTTTCGGTGTTTCTCTGTGGGGAACCAGAAAACCATGGCTATCCAACTGCTATTCCTCACATTTCCTCACTCAAAAGGACTCAAAGCATCTGTTTGAGGCGGTTTGTTCGGTGGTTTGAGCATTCCCCGAGTCTCCGAATCCCGTTTTCATCCCATTTCCCAAATTCATCCAACTCTGGTTGCGTTCATGACTTCCTATAGGCTCATGAAGAGACGATATCAGTTTCCACCCAGGGGAAAGAGGGGCGGAGCTTCCAGGGGAAGAGTATCCCAAACAAAAAAATCCGCAGCAGGCAGGTCATACCTGTACCATGTCGTATGGATGTGGGACGTGGGTCAAAATATTAAGTATCCAGAATGAGGGATGGCGTGCCAGCTCGAAAATTACCACTTTCTGAGCAGATCCCAAGGTCTGAATCTGACCCACCCCCATTTGTTGCTTAAGTCTGCACCGATTTTGTAGTGTTCGATCACAATGCTGCTTTGATCCACATTGTAAAACACCAGAGTTTGGGAATTCCCCAGATCAACAAGTGTACTCCTGCCCTTGAAAAAAGCCCGGGGGCATCCATTCCATCCAAAGATATCCAAAGTCTGGCCACGTGTTCAAGATTGAATTCTTGACGTTCCATCTTTGAGAATACCCCTACAGAATCCAAGATCCAGGGTCTGAACAAATCCAAGATTGTCTCAGATTTTCACAGAAAAAATTCTCCCAAGGCTCTGAGCGAAACCGGATCCGCAGATTCAAGATGGCATTCAGCACCAGGTCCTCCGTGCTGGCCAGCACCCGACGGAGGTCCTCGGTGCGGCAAGGGATCTGAAAAATGGCCAGATTTGACTTCCCAGTAACCGGCAAATGTCATAGAGAAAATGGAGGAAAAACCATGATAAATCGGTAAAATTTGGGGTAAATAGAAAGATAACTAGTTGGTTCAATGGATTGTGTTAGTGGAACATCTACAGTAAACCATGTGTTTGTGCCCCAAAGATGTAGCGTTTCCTATACATGTTCTCCGTCAATCACTTGGGGGCTTGGTGGTCGAGTCCCCTGAAAACCATGGGCTGGGCGTAGACGCTTGCCATGGCCAACAGTTTGAGGCTTGTTTTGGGATTGGAGCTGAGAACCGTTAGACACTTCAGTCTAGATTCAAACCCCCCGAAAGCTGGTGTACCCTCTGGTCATCAGCTCCATGGCTTGAAAATCCAGCTGCTAGTTCGTTGATTTTTTTCATGAAAAAAACCTCCATTTTTTGTATTAGATTGATGGCCTTGCAACAGGAACCGATTTATTGGAGGAACCTACAGTACCCTATGTAAGGTCTATGTAAGGGCTAAACTTCAGGGGATATGTATATATATATATAGATATAGTCCTGATAGATTGGCTTTTTTTGGTACAGTACCTCCAGTGGATCAGTACCTGGCCATTGATCAATTCGTGATCTGAGAAATTCATCCCAGTTATTGGGGGTAGGCTCCATGCCGTCATGCAGATGAGATCAATAGCTCCAGAAGATTGAGATGGCAATTTTCTGATGATATATAGTTTCATATACTTTCTCGTCTGCTATGATGCAGTTAGTTTCCTTCCTGTGCTTTGTTGCACAAATATACCGCCATTATTTCGATATAGGGTATTCACTAACATCTAAAATAGCAAGATTCCGTATTTTGCTCATTATTCAATATTCTTCCCCTCTCCACTGTTGGTAGGTGTACCCGCATTTTGTTGGATGAACAGTGAAAGTAGTTTTCAACTCACTGCCTCCTCAGGGTTCCGGTTGTGGCTCAAGTCTTTAGATATCTTTGGATGTATCACTTAGTTATACAACAGGTATAACATTGTTGTTATTTTCACCAGTTCAAAAGAATAAAAATGACTTCTTCATAGTTTCGGTGGTTGGGAATATGGCATGTATGTTGCTGGGTTGTTGATCCCATCGGCCCCAAAATCATGGCCTGTCATGTGTCGGGTGAAAATCTGAATGGCAGTCAACTTGGCAGATCCTTCCAAACAGGAGCGTTTTGATGTGTCACTGTGTCGCAAAAATCAGCACTCAAACATACCCAAACCTGAAATCCCGGTGAAATCCCCATTACGTCCTATTGTTGATGGTTAAATCGTTTGTATAGTTACAGTAAATCCAGGTAAATCCCTATCAAATCCAACGGTTCCCCTATTGTATAAATCCCTCGTAAATCCCCGTTAAACCACTATTGAATCCCTATCAAATCCCTATGAAACCCTTATTTATCCCTATCCCATTAAGTCCCGCCAAGTCCCGCTAAGTCCTTCTTAAAATTTCCATTCATTCTGAAATCCAAGCGGATTCACCCGTAAAACCGCCCCCTTCACTGCCCCGTCCATTCGCCCCAGGCGCCACGTAGTATAGCCACACGGAGTTGGCCACCGCACCATCGCTGCTGCGGGCCACTTGCTGAAGCTGCAAGACCTCGCGCCGCGACGAGGCGCCGGGGAAGATTCACGTTTGAACTTCAAGGGGGATGAAAGGATGATGATTTCATGGGAGATCATTTCTTAGAGATGATCATAGGATGACTATCATGACTATGTAAAGCGATGATTTATTTCATGCGATTTCATGGAAATGCAATGGGAATTAAGGGAGTTCATGCATATGGGAACAGCCTGAAGAGCCCCTCCGCAATTGGGATAATGATGATCGTTAAATTATTGTTACTCCATATATTAGGGGTCAAATTTGGGATATGAATGGATATGAGTTGATAAGGGCTGAATTACAATGATCAACCAACCTGGAAATAGCTGAAACAAGGCCATTTGGGGATGATTCCCCTTACTACTCATTCGAGTGACATCACATTGAGGTCATCGTAATTTGGCCACCCCAATCCAAAGCAGGATTTCCAACCGCTCGGACGCGCCAAGCCACCGAGTGCCGTACCATGGCCTGCAGGATTTCCCGTCCTTCCTGCCTAGATCCAGAGGCGACCCCAAAGATCCACGCGCGTTCGAGGTATAAAATTCCCATGGATGTTTATATCAACATGTTATAATATGATCATATGATGGATATCCAATACATATATCATATATCTAGTGCGTTAAATACTCCATTTATATCCCAATATACCAAAATGGCGATCATGACTTTCAGCAATAAAGTAATATACATATATGTCTATAATATATATATATATATCATATGATTTCTTTTTTGAGGTTCCCCCCTAAGTTTAAGGACAAACCGAAATGGACCAAGCTCCCAGCAACTTCAGAGAGCCAAGTTCAAGCGAGGATCTGGTCATGAAAAAAAAACAAGCGAAGGCCGAGTTGCAGGGGGATCATGCAGACGTTGAAGATGTGGTTCTCTTCAAGTTTCTGCCAGGTGCACGCAGAAATCAGGCAGCTTTGGTGTTGGAATGTGTCCAAAGCCGCATTTCTACTGCCCTTCAAATGCCCAAAATTTTGTGGCCATTTTGGCAGGAAATCCACAGATTGTTTGGACACTGCCTATTTTTCTCATCCCACATTGGTTCTGAAAGCTTCGAATCCTGCGGTGGATGTCCATCTTGCAACAGATTGAAGATTCGCAGCCCCACAGCACCTTGGCACACGACTTGGTCAGAAAACTGAGCTACCCTCTGGTAATGACTAACAGTTAGCGACATAGAAAATGGCCATAGAAATAGTGGATTTTCCCATCAAAAATGGTGATTTCCCATAGCTATGTAACAGTTTACCAGAGGGTAAGTTGTCCGAAAAGTCCTGGCAACCAGTGATTTTCACCATTTGAAGCGTCAAAACCTAGCAGCTTCCGGACCAACATCTCCCAACAATTCGGACCAACAACTTGACCGGGAAACGGCACTGGCTCGCTTCAGTGGGAATCCTCTGGTGAGTTAGGTCATGCCTGGGTAGATAACTTTTATAACTGTCGTTAGATTGTATAGATGTATCCCAACTTACGGGGGGCGATTACAATTCTCCCCAACTATAGGGCTGACCTCCATTTGATCGATTTGCAGATGATGAATCATGATGAGATCTGATGTTCCTCTGCAATTGCTGGATTTCCAGCCCTGAACACCATTGCCATGGAAACAAAACACTGGCAACGTTCCAGATCCAGAAATCATCTATCCATAATATACACGCTTCAAAATCTTAGGTGTCTGTGTGCTTGTTTTGGATTATTCGGGTGCTAAGCACAACTCCTAGTCATAGAACCCGACATCCCTTTGTGGGCAGGTCCTGGCTTTTGGTACCAAGTGGAATAATACAAAGCCCGCTTGGTGAACCCCCAAACAAGGTGGTAAATGTATGTTCATCCCCCAAAATTGTGGTATTGAAAAGGTCTTGATCCATCAAATTTTCTCAAGGCAATTTATAGATGATTTACCTACATATTGTGTGTATAGGACCATTTTCCAAGCCAAACTGTCAGGTTACCAGAGGGTACATCCCCCACTGATGAGTTTCCCATTTAAAGCCTCCGTTTAGTTCGGGGATCTACCAGCTATGTGGCTTCCCTCCCACCGAAAGGTCGTAACCTATATATATATACATATTATCATAGAGATTTATATATATATATACTGTAATATTCCATATCAAATCCTATTCCAATTTGCCCCATCATATCCCCATGATGCCACTGAAATCGTCACTCTCGTGAAATCCTCATTTTTCCTGGCGTAAATATTGCAAGAATTCCTCATTGTTGCTGCTTAAATATGGTTAAATCCTCATTTTTGCTGGTTGAAGACTATTAAATCCTCGTTCGTGCTGGTTACCCTCTGGTAAACTGTTACATAACTATGGAAAATCACCATTTTTATATAATGGGAAAATCCACTATAAATAGCCATTTTCAATAGCTATGTTGAATTACCATAGCATAAATCACCATGGTTTCTGGGTGAAAAAATCCCACGGCCTTCCACGGCCTTCCGAAACGTCCGCGCCACCGAAGCGTTCGCGGATCAGCTGAGACAGCGCCAGGCGTCGAAGGACCTGCGCACAGCGCGTGGTGTCCACCAACCACTCCGTGTCCTCGCCCTCGGCATCCGGGGGGACAAGGATACCTTTTCGGGCCATATAGTTATACACAGTAGATGATAATATATAGATGATATCTGGGTTATTTAATGTTCTTGTGGAAGTGGAATATCCCCACTTAGATTTTGATGAATGGGATGAAATATGGGTTCTATATGGATTCTAAACCACCAGTGCTACGTGGGATGCACATCGAAGTAGGGATGTCCCCCGCGAAGTGCAGTGAACTCGTGAACTCTATGTGGATAGATTTCATTCATGGCTGTGGGATATGACTGACTATTTGATACTATTTGGGGGTGGCCAGGGTTAAAAGTCATGGATATCATATAAGTACGGAATAACATGTAATAACCCCCCAGAAGTGGGGATATGGGGCGCCTATAACTATGGTTATATATATATATACATATATATATATATATCCACTTACAACTGGAACTGCGCCCCTAAGTGGGATGTCCAAGGAATGCTACAAGGTGGTGCCCCATCGCTAAATCTATAGGTTAGCGGAGGTTTAGGGTTATCATAAATCTGGCTACCATTGGTGATAAGCATGGGTCATTTGTTTGATGGGATGTGTTTATCCCAGCTATAAACACATAATATATAGTATAATATCATATATGTGTGTGTATATCATTCTATCCCTATTATATAAATACCATGAAGTTCATGGTTAAATCATGTTAAATCCCCCTTATTCGTCATATGTGTTCACCACTTGCCAGCTCTTGATTGGTCTATGTTTCCATCCAAGTGGCTAGCAGTATTAAAAATTGGGCCAAACATCCCATGAGTGGATCTGAACCAACCATGGTCATGAATCCCATACCAATAGGAATGGACATTCCAGGTCGGATGGCAAAAGTCGGCAAAAAATGTTGAACAACTGTGGACAACTACACCAACTCTATACATTGCTGATAAAACTTTCGAGCCCAACTTAACTTGTGCTTTGATGCAAACAAAATGGTGATGTACCCAACATTCTAGTGGCAAACATCCTCAATGGTAAAACCGCTCGACAGACATAGGAGTTCAAGCAACAAAAGATCCTTAGTTTTGAAATAACAATCCACAACTCTAGGCAACTACTGTAGGAGCTGATTCTAGTTCTTGAACCTCATTTGTTTGGACCCATCATGATTGATAACAACAGGCATCGCAACTTGTCAAGTACCAAGCATTGTTGCGCAAGAATCCTCACTTTTTAGAACTGATAAACTTGTGATTCAACATGGGGTAAACCTGTATTTCTGTGGCTAAACCTCCAATTTCAATGTTTAAATCGCCATTTTTGGCCGCCAACTCTCCATCTTTTGCCGGAGAAAATCCCCATCTTTTGCCGAAAATCCCCATTGACTCCCCGCCTGGTTGGTCTGACGTGCCTTGCTAGTGATTTGCCGCAGGAATTTCTCCTCGCAAGGCCCCCAGAGTCAGCATGGTGAAGGTACTTGGGGCAGGACTGAGGTGAGCAAATGGGTATAACCATGGGAATCCGCACTCCCATCTTGGTTCACTGAACCTGCACTTCCAAGCAGGATTCGAACGCATTTTGACCATAGAATGGGTTTGCTTTTCATATTAGGGGGATTGAATTATCTTGATAGGATACAAAAAAAAGGAAACACCCTCTGGTGCCATCAAACGGTCATCAAACATGGCTGGCAATGGAAAATATCCTATTTAGTTTGGGGATTCGTACTAGCAACCATTTTGCAATACAAGTGAACAATTAATGTAAAATGACCAGCAGCAAATGTGGATGGATTCAAACCTTCGAGAACAAGGTTGAACTCCACAGAGATACCTGGACTCGGAAATCCAAGCTGGCCATGAAACACTGTTCATTTGTATCCACACATGATGTAACACTGAATTTTCCAGCCATGTTTCATGAAACCCAAGGGTATACCCTCCGGTAATCAAACATAGCAATTGGAAATCCCCTAAAAATAGAGGTTTCAATTGGAAATCCCCTATAAATAGTGGATTTTCCATTGCCATGTTTGATTACCGGAGGGTACCATCTTTGTTGGGACTCCCTATTCATCTCTGAAATCCCTCTTCTGATGGGTTTGTTGGTCAAAGCCGCGTTTTGTGTTGTTGGTGAAACCCCAAAGTTTGGTAAAATCCCTTCATATTTTTCTTGGAGAGATCCCCATGGTTTCTTGGTCAAATATCCCATTGTCAAAAGATGGACAACCCCATTTGCTCCACGGTCCCGTGTCCCGTACCTTGTGCACCAAGACTTCCAGACTGTGCCGAAGCCGCTCGCGAATCTTCGCGGGGTCGCGGCCGCTCTGAGGGAAAAGGCCTGGTCCAAACGCTGCGGATGGTTTCAGCTGCCTTTGTTGGGAAAACGGGGATTTCGCCTGCCAAAAATTGTGGATTTAACATGGTTTTATCAAAAATTGGGGCGTTGGCAATACTTCTTTTACAAAATATCTGTTTGCCTGCAAAAAGGCTACTCCCAAGTCCATTGGTTCATGGGTCAGGAATTGCTTGGGGATGTGTTTACCCGTTTTTTATCATTTCCTGTTCTTTCCATTTTCCTTGATATTTGCAGCATTTTTGAGCTGGAAGCTGCCGTTTGAACCGTATATGCAACATGTTGGAGGTCGAAGCTCTTTCATGGTATTTGCAAAATTTTGGTGCTCGAACTGTTCATGTCGCATGGTATTTTGCAACTAGGAGAAGTAGAGAAGCAAAGAAGCAAGAAAAGCAGGGAAGCAAAGAAGCGAAGAAGCAAGAGCTTTTCAAAGCAGCAAAGCAGAGAAGCAGGGGGTCAGAAACAGAAAAAGAAACTCCCAAAAAAGATAGACCTTCAATGTTAATCATCAGAATCCCCACCATATAAATGAGGCTGGAATATCCCCAGTTCTGGACAGACCATTTGGCCAGATGCAGCCGACAAAAAAGGTGACGAATCACTATGTTGCCCAACTTTTGTGAAAGTGTTCCCTTACACCAATCCTTCCTGAATCATGGGAAGTTGGTGACAGAGAAAACCCGACCAAAAAAAAATGGAGATCTATATAACTTCCCCACGAGAAAAGGCCCATGGGGCTGGTTGCTTGGTCTCTTGCTTGACGGGTACCGGGTACCTCTCAGCCCCCCCCAAGTCTGACCGCCTTGATAGCGTGCCAGAATGGCATCAATGGACATGGGGCTTTCGGTGATGCTATCACCACCTTCAGCCGATGAGTTTTCCATCAAGGGCCCTGGAGTTGTGCAGCTTTTTGGGAAGCTGATGCGTTTTCCATGTGTACCCATAAGAATAATAGTCAGTTTAGATCAACAGTCCATAACAATATCTTTGATTGATCACTAAATGATTGATATCACAGCCAGAGTGATGGATATCCCTCTTTTGTTGTCCACTCATATTGTCCACTAACATGATGAATATGTTACCCAAAAGAAATGGTATAGTAGGTCTTGATCCATCCCTTTGATCTCTATGTAGCAACCCCCAGTCATAGATATCAAACTCCAAAAACCTGGAAATATACAGCAAATATCAGTTGTATCAACATAGATATGGGAAATGGATGGTTCCATGGCCCACTTATAGATCAGAATGATGATGACTACACTCCTACCTATTAAAAAAATGGAGATCTTCCCTAGCAAACTGCTAACCAGGAGGCTTCCCCATCCCATCCCCGCGTTGAAAAGCCAGCGGCTGTCAGGAGTCACCGAGGCCATCAGGGCCATCATGACTTGCCCGGCGGCTTCGTCCACCTGTTCCTGAAACAACGACGACGCGAGGAGACGTCTCTGGAGACGGTTGGGTGTTTTTATGGTGTTTATGAATGGATTTTAATGTGGATATATATAGATATATGGGATTTATAGAGATAGCAAAACGAAGTTGGTTGGTTCAAGACTACAATTCTTAGAGATGAGTTTGGCTATCCAAATGGAGTGGCGGAAGGGGGCAATCTACGGAAACCAACCAGCCTCCAGTCAGGTGACTGAGCAACAATAGATGGCCAATAATAAGCCGTCGTAAACGTGTTTGTTGGTGGAATTTCTTGGAAACTTCGGTGATTGTCTTGGAAGAAAGGGATCGGCTAAACTTCGATAATCCTCCGGAAAAATGAAGTTGATGTCCCCTACTTATCATTGAACTGGTGAGGTGCTGGCTGTCGCAATACAATTTACCCTGAATTCTCCTGCCAAAGAATCAGCTTTAGCTGATGATTCCTCCCAGTAGATTGTATTTCAATGCCATGAAGCTAGCCAAACCAGGGAATGCCTTTGCCCAGGCGTCCGCAACTGACAACCCTCGTAGATGCCTCCACCACTCGACAAAGGAGATTCTTGTAGACGCACAGATTCAGATTCACCCGATCGTACCTGTACAAGACCTGGAGAAAGCGGCTGACCCGACAGAAAATGCATGCCACTCACGTGTCTTTTGGTGTTGTTCAAAGTTCAAACATATACTATATATAATATAATATACATCAATAGATAGTGTACATGTGTGCAAATATATGCATATACTGCTGTACCTCTGAATCTCTCAATATCAGTATATATACATATAAATACATCATATTATACATACACTACATAATATGTGATACATAATATAGCCACGAATTCCTCCACATCCAGGCCTCCAAAGGCGTCTCCTCTTTAGAGTCCTGCAAAAAATATGCATGGGGCAAGGCCGCTGGCAGAAAAAATCAAGACCTGAAAATAGGTTCACTGTCCTGTTTTTTCTGCAGCCCAGTTAGATCCATTGGTTCACAGTCTACAAAACTAGGGATATGTTCATAGTGGCTGGAAGGGCAAACAAGAATATGAAAGTTTGGGCCGGGGGAGACCGATTAGCAAAATCATATTGAAAAACAAGAAAACCTTCGAAACCACCAACTAGCTTTGGGTGGAGTAGCGGGTGAAAATCGCGGATCACCATCTCAAAAATGCAGTATCAATTCCAGGTGAGCATGCTAAGTTGCCATTACATAGAGCTCGTGATGGAGCATTCCAAGTGTGAATATATAGGTAATTCAGCAAATCATCTACAAGTGTTGGATTTCCGAGTGCGATGTTGAATTGACAAAATCATACAGTGCGTCATCTCCGAACATATCCCATATGCAAACTCACAGTAGTTTCCAGGTTACCCACAAAATGTTGGTGATTCCACAACTTCCCGACCCGAAATGATAATCCCAACCGCCCGCGACACCCTCCAAACACAGTATGCAACATCTACATACATTTACCAGATGTTACCTCAAGGAAGACTACTACTTCAGGGATTTACCCACTACTTCTTCAGTATACTACAAGATAATAGTACCATATAATGTCAAGGTGGGATTAATAAACCCCTAGAAATAGTCAATGTCAACCACTATTTGGGAAACCCTCCATGATTAATAAACCATGGTTTAGCAAAATCCCACCTTGGCATTACATCCATTTACTACCTGTGCTACTGGATATAGGATTGCCAGCAGTCCTCAGAGATGCGTCGCTTCTTCTTGGCCTCTTCTGCCCTCGGGGTGTCTCGAAACTCCACGCGCCGTCCCATGGTCTAGAAAACAAAGAATGGTCCCTTTTAAAGTTGCAATGTTGGGGATGTATCCATCATGGTTTTAGGCCGAACCCAAAGCACGATCAACCATGATTTTTTGGGATTACATGTCCGTTTTTGAATCGTAATACCCCCACATTGTGTTGGCTCATATCCCATTTCTTGAAGAATCCCATCCACAATTGGCCTTAGAAAGTCTCAAATGGGTCTAAAGTTTGGAAAATCTATCATAAAACCTTTCTAAATTGCGTCCAAACCTGTCCAAGCTTTCTAAATTGCAATGACTTGGATTCAGCCCGCCTTGCATCGTGGTCTGGGCGCAGGATACGCTCCTTCACCAGTTTCTCGAGAAGCTCCTGCTATTTCAAAGCCACAAACATGGCGGAAAAACGGAATTCAGAGATTGAACTGTTGAATATTGGAATCTGACCAACCAAAATGAAGGAAAATCCCAAAGAAAAACCATGAGCTGGTGGTTTCAACTGTAAATGATGGTTTTGTGGGGTTTTTCAGGGTTTTCTCCTGTCAAAATGACGAGTTCTGGCATCAGTGACACCCAGGACTAGGACTGCTGCCCCAAATCAACTTCTGCCTTAGGCCCTAGGTGAAGTCCCAGTGGACTTTTCATGTCCCAGAAAATGCTGATGCTTGACACTCAAGAATGGGAAGATACACAACAACTATCGAGGGATGCGGTACAACAAGGTACAATCATGGCTGTGCCGTCAACATGCAGGAATGTTCACATCAATTCTGGAATGTAAACAATAACTCATGCGGATCTGGTATACATCAACCATAGGGGCGACGCTTTCGAACCCTTGAGGGTCAAAATTGTTCCAAAAATGAGATGGTTGAGTGCTCAAATATGATCCAAATCTGTGATTTCCAGAGGATTAAACTGCGACCCATACACATACTCATCGTTGGATTCATCTGCCTGCTGATGAATCAGCCACTTTGTTGGTTCAGCATCCCATCTTGGTTGTTATTTCACTAAACTATCGGGGAGTGTAGAGCTTCCAACAACCACAACTAACTCGGCTCGGTCGGATCACTGGGACATCCGAAAACACCAGCTTTTCAACCCGCCAGCGGTCCTCAAGGTCGCGGAGGGGTCCTTTTCCAGCCACTTCCTGTGAAATTCCAGACGTTTCAGCGTCAAATCTAGAGCCTTCAAGGTGGGAATACCCCAGAATTCGGTCCTGAATCCTGGAAATGCACACGCGATCCGTATATTTCTCAATGTCGTCACTCCCCCAAAAGTTCGTATCTTATGCTGATGGGTGAAACTACCAGATGTGCCGATTGAATCAGCCCATGTACAGGAATTGACCCAGCCCACCATCGGAGATGGTTTTCAGCATCTACAACCATCTCAAGTTCAGGAATCGATTTAGGGAATACCGTTATCTTACAGGCGGCACTTAAACGAATCCAGGAAATTTGAGCCGTGGACCATACCCCAAGAGCTCAATCCTGAGAATCGCTCAGTGGCAGAGTCTATGTTAGTTGCGGGTGGTATCTCTTGATGTACTTGATGTAACAACGAAGGTGTAGAGAGCTAAATTAACTACAGTGTACTATAGTATCATCACCGAATTGGTCGGTCAAAATCCCCGAATTTATCCGGGTACAGTAGATGTCAATACCTCACTGACCAACCTGCCGCCAGAACTACCAGCTATTTTGCTGTGAAAACTGCGGCATTCCAAATGTTTTCACATACGGATATGGGACAATTCATTTGTTTTTGGTTAATTGACCTCCCAGTGTTCTCAGCCTTGGTAGTCAAGCTCCTTTCTTCGCTGTGTGGTAGATTTCCCGTTGGGGAGACAAGACATCATCTGATCTGAAGCCCCATCTAAGTATACATATGTATATATATATATACATTCATAGCCATAGTTGTATCTATCTGTGTATCCATACATGTGTATACTGACCTATATACTGTATGGGTGAAATACAATTGTGGAATTGTATAAGTTTAGGGAACAATTCGTATCTCTAGATTTATCTACATTTATCCATAGTTAATTATTATATTTATCTGCATTTATCCATTATTGTGTATCTATCTGTATTTGTCCATAGTCATGTATTTGTCTATATTTACACAGTGCTAGTTGTGTACTCATCTATATCTATCCCTGTTTTGTATTTACGTATATTTGTCCACTGTCGATTATCATGTGAGGCCAAAAGATATGCCGATAGCCAGGTATCGAAAATTGATGATCCCCAATATCTAGAGATCTATCTATATTAATCAATGTATCTATCTATATGGCTATGGCTCAAAATTGTGGTACCAAAAAGGGTCATTTTTAATGGTAAATTAACATCAACCAACCAATTATAGGCTTCATAATTTTGAGCCATAGCCATATATCTATCCATTATCCATTGTCTCAGACTCATATTTCAAAAGTCGTGCGAATAAACCTGGACATTTTATCTCATATATTCATCGATAATTCTCATGTATCATAGTGTATCAGCTGAAAAAAAGATCCATAGTGCATCCCGTATATCTATCTATGTTTGTGGGTATTCTTATCCACATATCTATCTGTCGCCTTTCTCACATTTATCTCAGCTCAAAATCATAAAGATAGCTAGATATTAAAAATGGATGATCCTATCTTATCCTCAATATTTAGATATTTATCTATATTTCGCAAAATAGTGCACAAAAACCTGTACATATTTTACCTCACATAGTTTATCACTTCTCCATAGTTTCCTATAGTATCTCACAGATCGTATATCTATCTATATTCAGCATATCCTCTATATGGTTTCGTCTGAAAATAGGCGACCCTCAAGTCCAATGGATTCTCATCATTTTCCCTATTTCATGGCCATAACTGGAAACATATCCTTTATTTTCAGACAAGCCCAACTATCAGATTGTTGATTGTATATCCCATTAATATCCCATTAATATCCCATGAATATCCCATGAATATCCCACGAATATCCCACGAATATCCCACGAATATCCCATTAAACATGGATAAATGGTGGTTTCCTAAGTCATAGGGGTACCCCAAATCATCCAAGTCATCCACGTCTCCTTCAAGAGCTGCTGTTTGCTGACGCGTCCATATTTCAGCGTCACCAGTAGCAGCTCCGAAGCCTCCGAAGCCGCTGCGGGCGAAGCGAAGGACAGTGCTGTCACCGTTGGTGGGGAAACATCTGCGGAAAATGGTCAGTCAGTTTAAATTGTCCAAGAAATATGGGGAAAACGAACACATATGAACTAATTTGCTGGGATTAACCTAAGACGTTTGGTGATTTCATGTGATTTCCGGTATAAGGATGTAATGTGAAGCAACCAACATTGCGTGCTTTCACAAACAAAAACGTGGGCAGAACGAAGAACGATAAGGATCTAACAGATTTGCTAAGGTAGAACTAAGGATTTGGGGGATACCAGACACCTACAGACCTGCAGTAAATGCGTCATTGACATCAATCAGAACATGACCCCATTTCATCAACTTCTATAAATTCATCAAAGATCATCAAAGTCTGTGGCAATGACTGAGTTTTGAACCTGGTGACACCCGTTCCAGATTGGTCTATAGTTTGTGGTTAAGTCGCCCATCTTAACAATGCAATGTGCTCAATTCGGGATCTCCCAGAATTTCAATTGGAAACCAAACATGGCCAGATGACATTTAGGAGGTTGTAGAGAAAACCAAAATATATTTGAAACGACCTATCAAATAGCACCTCTGACAAACAAAAAGGCAAAACAATCTTACCATCCCAAACAAAGTGGTGAAAAGACTTCAGAAACTCCAAAACAACTAACTGCATATACATATACACATATACACTTCATATACACATATACACATATACACATATACATATATACACATAGACACATAGACACATAGATAGACCTATACACACATATACACACATATACATACATATACACACTCATAATACATACACACATATACACATATACACATATACACATAGACACATACACACATAGACACATACACACATACACACATACACACATACACACATACACACATACACACATACATACATACATACATACATACATACATACATACATACATAGATAGATAGATACATACATACATACATACATACATAGATAGATAGATACATACATACATACATACATACATTACATACAAACATACATACATACATGCATCCATCCATACATGCATCCATACATGCATCCATACATGCATCCATACATGCATCCATACATGCATCCATCCATGCATCCATGCATCCATGCATCCATGCATCCATGCATCCATGAATGCATGCATCCATGCATGCATGCATGTGCATGCATAACATACATTACTTACATACATTACATTTACATTACATTTACATTACATTTACATTACATTTACATTACATTTACATTAGATTTACATTAGATTTACATTACATTTACATTACATTTACATTACATTTACATTACAGTACATTACAGTACAGTACATTACATTTACATTTGCATTTACATTACATTGCATTACATTTACATTTACATTTACATTTACATTTACATTTACATTTACATTTACATTTACATTACATGACATACATTACATTACGCTACATTAAATTACATCACATTACGTTGCGTTACATTACATTACATTTACGTTACGTTACGTTACGTTACATTATATTACATCGCATTACGTTACGTTACATTACATTTACGTTACGTTGCGTTACATTTCATTACATTACATTACATGTCATTACATACATAGATACATACATATATGTATATATTTAGTATATACTATAACACAAATATATATATATAACAGTATATACATATATGTATTCAAATATGTTCCCTGCATCCCATCCAGACCCGCCGCACTGGCGCTTCGCACCTTCTCCCCATAGGCCGCCTGGACATGCTCCAGGTACTGAGGGAAGCGCAGCCGGGCCAAGACTTCGTCCATGTCCACGTGGTACACCTGCGCTGAACAAAAAGAAACAAGGGATGGCCATTGAAATGGCACCGAAGTAATTAGTAGTAGTGGTTATCTATGGTGAACAATGGTGAATAACGGCTAATAATCGTTAACAACGGTGACTAATGGCTAATAAGGGTTGATAATGGTTATTAATGGTTGACAATGGTTAATAATGCTTAATCACAGACCATCCCATTAATAAGGATGAATAATGGGAATTTCACGACCCTAAAATGGAGCTACAGTACCATATGTTTGGCCATATTTTCTGGGGAGATCCACCCCTTCACAGCCCTCACTGAGAGCCTTATATATGGATATATATGGATCTATATGGTAGGTGCCTCCAACTTAGGTTCCTGAAATGGTCATTGATCAAATGACCACGCTGAAATGTTGAAGGTGCTGTGTAATATATACATGTGTGTGTAAACAACTGTAAAAACTTAGTGTGTTTCCCTGTTGCATGATGTTGCGTGTATATTTTTTTTACATACATAGACTAATACTAAGTATGTACATAGTTGTACATACATGTATTACAGTGAACCTGCCGACTCGACCCATTCATGGGGCCAGCGGTTAAAAAGCCTTGATTGATTTCGTGGCCACATTGCAAAACGTTATACAGAATACTAGGTGATACGAAAGGTAGTACACACATATATATATATAATTATATATATTAGCATGGCGATCTAACACGTTTTCTTTAGACCAAATTCTCACCTTAATTAACCTTGTATACTTCTCACGTTAACTTTGTATCATTGTAACCTCAATTTTGTGCCATTGTACAGTAACCTTAACTTTGTACAATTCTCGCCTTGACTTTGTACAATTCTCACCTTAACTTGGTACAATTTGTCACCTTAAGTTAGTACAATTGTAACCTTACCTTGATCCGCCGACCCCGGCAAACGCCAGGGGAAGCGCGCCAGGGAAGAAGAGGTTTGAACTTATAATAACAACAACAACAACAACAACAACAACAACAACAACAGCAACAGCAACAGCAACAGCAACAACAACAACAACAACAACAGCAACAGCAACAGCAACAGCAACAACAACAACAACAACAGCAACAACAACAACAACAACACCAACACCAACAACAGCAACAGCAACATCAACAACAACAACAACAACAACAACAACAACAACAACAACAACAACAACAACAGGAACCCTTGGGGCATCGCCGGTGTGCGAAGCCCTACAATATATGCAAATATCAATCTTATATTGCTATAGTGACATTTTCCCATTCCGTATTTATGAGCCATGGCTCAACATGAAATTCATCCTGGCTTGCCCTCTGGTATTCAAACTCGGCCAACTGGGAAATCCCTAAAAGAAAATGGGTGATTTGCCAGCAAGCCAGGTCCGATATTCAGAGGGTCCCCCTGTTCTCACCGATTCATCTTCAATTACTCCCCTAAATTCCCATAAAAATCAATAAGAACCCACAAAATCCCCCCCAAAAAAAAAGAACACATCTAAAAAACCGTCAAACGTCAATAAGAATCCCATTCATGTCCCTTCCAACCCAACTCACAGCGCCTGCGCATAGCTTTCATCTGGCGCTTCGCTGTGTAACAAGCGATGCTGAAGCATCACCAGCATAGCATTGCGGAGCTGGGGGAACTCCATGTCCTCCCCCTGGTTCTCCTGACTCCGCTGATAGTGGGAATCCTCGTGATCAATATATGGGCATAATTGGGTATATCAATGTATATCAATCCCCAACTTAATATGACCATTTTATGGGATATATGATATGGGATATCTACAACCAGCTGGATGTACAATCCATATATGGGATCGATGACCATTCCCGAACATGGATAATCCACATTTTGACCATGTGCCAGAAAAATCATGTTGGATGTCATAACATTTGTGAGCTGGAGGCCCAAATGACATAAAGAACATCGTATCTCAATCTGGGTGGTTGGAGTACTGCAGGGTTTGTGGATGTGTAGGACCTGGGCATCATTACTTCAGTGGGGTAAGCATTTCAGTTCAAACTGGGTGAACGAACCCTGGTTGTCAACCACGGGATGCACCCCCAAAACTTTGATCGCACTGTTGGGAAAACAACAGTCGACAGTTGGGCAGAAAACGGGAGCATTGGATGGGATTGGTGTATCACTTTAAAACCACAAATTCGAGGATGTCGCATGATGGAAATTGCAACAGGATGATTTCAGTGATTTGGGGGTGGTTCCGCTTGCAATATCAAAATCATCACGGTGACATTGGTGATGTACAACTTGGGGATGGCACGCTCCGACCAGTTCCAAATGGAAAATTTGTGGCGGCCCATTACCCACCAATCGATTATTATATTGTAGAAATGTTGCCAACATACATGCAAGAAGAGGTTGAGCCTCAAAATATGATAAGGGTCAAAATTTGAGGCTGTTGTGCGGATTTAGGCACCAAAAGAGGGACAGGGATAGAACGGATCCGTGTTTGCAAATTGTCTTCCACCAAAAAAAAAAATACATCCCACAAAATTCTAAATAGTAAACATCCGCCACCCCCCATCATTCAACTAACTACGTAGCACGAAAGGCTCCCGTAGACCAATTTAGTCGGGAATAAAGTAGCAGTAATAATCACCCCTTCCAAAGAAACACAAACAATAATACAAATCAAAATTCATTAATAGTAGTAATCGTAATGAAACAGTGCTAATTGGAAGAATGATAGCCTTATTTCCCTCGAACGCTTTTTGATTTCTCGATATATGTATATGTCCAGATCTACATGGGCTTGTGTTTTGTGTAATACAAATCCATCTCATATATGTCGTATCCACGCAAGTGAAATCTCTCAGGTCTCAAAGACCTCGCCTGCAAAAAGACCAAGATCTCGCTGACACGCAAAGGACCGCGCTGTAACAGCACATGGGCCACCTTCGCCACCACAGGGCCAAAGTGGTCCTGGAGAATTTCATTGGAAATGTCCGGAAAATGTCAGCCCAAAAAAAACAATGGGATTATGGAGTATCTGATGTTTCAAAATGCTTGTGCTGTTTCAAAATGCTGCTGTCAGAGTGCTATTTACGTTTAGGGGCTGGCTTGCTGGTCGCTGCAGGGTGCTGCTTCAAGATGCTGCTGTCAGAGTGCTGCTTGCGTTTTGGAGCTGGCTTGCTAGCGCGCTGCAGCGTGCCGCTGTGCAGGGTGCTGCTCTCAGCTGTGCGCGCTTTGGAGCTGGCTTGCTGGTGCCGCTGCAGGGTGCCGCTGTTCAGGGTGCCTGTCGAAGTGCCGTGTGCGCTTTGGAGCTGGCTCGCTGGTGCTGCTGCAGGGTGCCGCTGCAGGGTACTGCCGACAGAGGGCTGTGTGCGACTTAGGAACTTGGCTGCTGCTACAGGGTGCTGCTGTAAGATCGCGGTGTGCGCTGTGAAGCTTGGGTGTTGGTGCCGTTCCCGGGCGCCGCTGCTGTGGAACTTGGGCGTTGGTGCTGCCGCAGGGGGTCGCCGCGAGACGTCTTTCGCAGTGGGCATTGGGGCCTGATGGAGATTACGTGTACGCCAAATCAAAAAAGGATAGTATTAGGTTGCTGCCAGAAGATTTTTTTTTCGCTATCTGGGGTCTTTGCTGGAGGAATTCAGCATAGTGCCACGTATGCGCCAGGCAGAATTGCAGCTCACTCATCCATCCATCCATCCATCCATCCATCCGTCCGTCCATCCATCCATCCATCCATCCATCCATCTATTCATCCACCCAGTCATTATGCGTTTAATCATTGATTCATGCATTCATGGGTTCTCTGATTCACTGACTCATTGGCCCATTGACTCCTCGACACAATTCACTAGTTCTCTCAGTCATTGGTTTATTGATTCGTTGATTCATTGGTTCATTTCTTCATTGCTTCATTGTTTCATTGATTCATGGAATCTTTGATTCCTTTGATTCATTGATTAACTGCTTTACGGCTTCCTTGATTCTTTGATACACTGAATCATTGATTCATTGATTCACTGATTCGTGATTTCTTGATTCATAGACTTACTACTTACTCTCTCACTAGTCATTGACTCATTGAATCATAGATTCATTGGTTCATTGACACATTGGTTTACAGATTTATCGATCCACCGACTGACCAACTCACTGATTCATTGATTCTTTGTCATTGGTTGACAGATTCAGTGGCTCATCGACTCACTTTTTCACTGATTCATTGATTCAGCGCTTCATCGATCCATTGATTCATTCATCAATTGTTTCATTGATTCATTCATTCATCCACTCGACTCGCTAATTCACTCATTCATTGATTCGTTGATTCATTGCTTCATTGGTTCATTCGTTCATTGGTTCAGTGATTCAGCGTTCATGCATTCATTGATTCATCGATTCATTGGTTCATTGAGTGAGTTGTGCATGGTTTCTTTCATGTCATTTCATTGGCATCTCAACCACTATTTGCTCGTTCGTTGATGCGCCTCACAACTTCAACACTTCATTCATTGTTCCTGCATCTCAAAAACTTTCCTACAGGCCATTGATTTCTGAGTTCTTATAGCTGGTGCAAAATTTTCGAAACGTCCACCCCGGCACAGGCCGAGCACTACCTGGTATAGTGGCAAAATAGTTTGGTTTAATCTATGGTTTTAAAAAAAAGTATGGCAAAATAGTTACGGAATGATTTATATAGTAGTTTAACTGGCAGTGGTTTTTAGAGTGGAAAAAAATCCTACTGGCTGTCAAATGATTCATGACTAATCTATGGTAGTAGCCGTGTTCTACCACTTTATGTATAACCCATTGATCGAACTCTGTTGCAATATGGTTACTACCCGTTTCTGATGCCCGGGACGACTATCAGAATTCCAGCATCAAAACATCTCCTTTATTCAAGGACCCGAACCAATGAGGCTGGATTCTGAGAACCTCATCCCCAGAAAACAACCCACTGGTCCTCCAGAATATCTGCCGCCACCCGAATGGCAATCTCGCTGTCCATGGCGGGCACGCGACGTCATGTCAGATGCGTTACAAAACGACGACTCAAAATTCACATCGTGGCGAAGTCAGGTTGGTCCCAATGGGGTAGGCCCACGACATGAAAGTTTTTTATCCTGGCAATACTTTTGCTATCCATTCTAGCCACCATGGACCCCTGAAGAGCATCATGTCGTCCATCAGTGCTGGAATAAAAATTCAGATTCACCTGGGGTTCCTGTCGGTTCCTGTCGGTCATGACATGCCTGAAATGGTCATTCCTGTCTCTGTTGTGAGGTCCTATCACTTGTGCTGCAATCATCAGCTGCTCAGCTCTGGCATGAAACATGGGGACCCCGCATTCAACCTGGGCCAAAGCCTCCAAACAAGGTTCACAACAGTGACCTCCAGCAGGGGCCGCCCTCCGACCTCCCCCTTCAAGATCCTGACAATCTACAAGCAAAAAATCGTAACTCTGTTCTAAAGGCCTTGAAATCGATGCGTCCCGCTGATATCATTGGATTGTTTCAAATAGTGAAATTCATCTCAACCATCATTTTTGGGCTTGCCGTCGATATATGATACTGTATGTGTTTCTCAACATTGGAGGTACCCCAAACCCACCATTGGTTTCCCTATAGAAATCAATAAAGTTAAGGCATCCCCCCATTTTTTGGCACGCCCAATGTGATGGTTGTATATCCCAGTTTATCCCCACTAATATCGCACTCAACCGCATTTTTTCGTGGTTGATTCAGCCATATAGCAACTAAATCAGTATACGATACTCACATCCGTTCACATCCATTGAATCCCCATGTTTCATGGTGAAATTCCATGTTTTCATGGCTCAAAAGTCACCCAACCAGATCCGCATCACCAGATCCCCCGCCTGCACGGCAGAAGAGGCTCCAGCATCCAGCATGAACTCCCGAGCCTTAGCCGAGGTCCAGCATCAAAATTGGATACAGGGAAGTCGAGCCATCACAACTTGTGATTGTACCAACCAAAAAAATGCTGATGTCACCCTCTGGTTATTTAACATAGCCATGGAAAATTCCCTATAAATGGAGGTTTTAATGGGAAAATCATCCAAAATTAGCCATTTTCCATGGCTATGTTAAGATTGTAATCCCGCCTAGCAGTAAATGTCGTCCATTTCTAGGAGAGCAAACGAAGTTGTGGGGGGTGTTTATGATAGGGGAAGGGATAAACACCTAATCTGGGAATACAACCAACGAACAACACGGGCATTTAACCACCGAACACGGGAAGATAGGCAACAAATACAGGGATGCAATGAGATACAAGCAGCAATTGTGGGGATGGGTCAAAAACTACGTCCCAGGGATGTGGAATTTACTGTAGATGAATTTAGCAAGAAGCATCCAATTTTCCAGTATGGTTGACCCATGACGTCCATGTAGAAAACAACCAATCTGACATGAGCGAACAAACAATGGGTGGATAAGCAATTCAAAATGACTAGAGTACCCACGAAACCACACGAGTGTCGAAATCTCAAATGCTGTTGAACACAGCCAACAAACAGTAGGCAAAACACCAAGAAAGTGGCGAGAGGAGCAACAAACAACAGAGAGTGCTTATGCTTGATTTGCAATCGGTCACCGTCTTTTGCTCTGTTTTGTAAATCTGGGGAACCCAGGGGTTTCCTTTTGAAAAAAACGGCAGATCCACAAATATGCGCCGAAGTGTTCGGCTTTAAATTCTACATTTGAGGCCCCGCTACCAGTTTCAAAATGTATATATAACCCCATTTGATGGATATGATATAATGTGGTAAACCCACACATTTTTATGGTGCTTTTATTTTCTATGATTGGAATTGGGTTCACTACATTAGCCCCAATGCCACCCATTGAATGGATATTCCAACCTACTGAGGGTACTCAGTAGCCCCAAAGGCGGCGCCTCACGTCGTTGGTGATCCAGAGCCTGAACCAAGGGTGGTTAGGCAGGGGATCTGTGTTCACCGAAACGCGGCGAACTGACACGGTGACGTCCCAGTTTTGACGCTTTAGAAAAGTTGAAAAAGTATAAAATCCCCGTAGTATGTCACCAGTTTTAGATGGTTTATCTTGGTTCAAGACCCAAGAATGTTGTTGGTGGTAAATCACCTTCGCAACATCTCCCTGGCACAGCAAGGTCCCCGATTTGAAGAAACTGGTGCTGAAACCACACGTATTGTTTGTGAGCAACTGGGAATCTTAAATGATGATGGGATCTGTAAATCAAACCACAAGAATGCAACCAATTTTCAGATCACACATGAAACTAGAGAGAAAAAATCGCAAATTTGAGACACCTGCCGCTTGTTCCTCTAGATGTCTGAAATCAAGTTCCACCTAGAGTTTTGTCAAGTTGGCCGAAAATCGGGGCTGTATAGAACCTCTGTTGCAGGTCTACTTTCAAGATCTTCCAACTCGGTGTCAAAACTTGGCAAAAAGTCCGAGTGTCCAAATTTGAGAGGGGAAACTGATAAATCAAATGGTGTTTATCCATAGGATTTCGAGGTGTTCCCTCTTTTTGTGTCTTGAGGCCCATCATTGGGGCATCATGCCACCCTTCGCTGCCACCAACCCCATATTGAACCCATAAATCCCATGCTGCTCAGCCGTGGCGCCTCCTGTTCTTGGTAGAACTTCTTCAACATCTCCCAGAGTTCTTTCGCTTCACGCAGCTTCGGCGGGAAAGCGTTTCGACTGCCTAAAGTGGCAGGATGACAGTTGTTTAGATTCTTTGAAGCGCTGGGAATTGACATTAAGAGATGCTTAACTTCCAGTGATTAGACCGACCACGGAGAGTTGTGGTTTCCATTCACAGACATCATGACCCAACTTCACCATGGGATTCCCGGCAGATTAATTAGCTGGGTTCCGGACATGGTTCATTCGCATCAAAATTGCAGTCCCGTTGTGGCCCATGTTGAGTCATAGACTTCGATGGTGGCCCTTCCGTAAAAAATACAATTTCCATATCATGTCAAGAACCAATATCATTTTTTTGATCATACATCCCAATTTTATACCAGTTTCGTTGCTTTAACAATATACCTATTATCTTGTCAGTTACGCGACTACTGTTTGTACAGATCCGCATTAATTTTGACCAACCGGTTCATCCTCGGTTCTTGCGAATTACATATCCACAGTTGGTGTATCTCTTGTTTTCACTGGTTTCTCTTCTACATCTTGGTTGCTCGAACTTGAATCATCATGTTTGATCTTTGTGTCTTTCTCTCCTGGTAAATTCCTTCGCCCCAATTCATCTCCAAATACCCTTCTAAGATCTGATCTATATATATATCTATTTATATATTCATTTTGCGGGTCCACAAATAGGAAGGTCCAAATTACAGAAACCATGAGACACCGGCAAGACACAAAGATTCTCCGAAAAGCCGTCGTTTTGCGACCATTTCAGAACTGGATGTTACTGAAGTCATTCTGAAATCGATCTTTTTGAATGATATTGAAATCCTGGATGAAATATTTTAATCATTTCAATCTATCATTCGATTGATTCTGTTTGTTTTGATTCTTCCCATATCAAATCACATCAAAGATATATCGAAAATTCTGCACAATCCGAGCTCCCCAGCTGGTCTGTAGCGCTGCCAAGAGATCGCGCGCTAAGAACTCCTCTGGGGGATGCGGATGGAGAGATCCATCCCCAAGTCACCAGAAATGGGAGGTATACAAACTGTACAATATCATATCCCCGGTAGGTTTATGGCAGTGGGTTTCCCACATCATGTTTGATGAACAGGGAACTTTTTCTAGTTTTAACAGGTTTTAAGCCCCAAAGATAGAGGTTTCCTGTAAATTGTCCTATGATAGTACAAAAATGAGGAAATGTCATGCCGCGTCGAATGTTAGCACATGCTAACACGAGTTAAGCAACAGAAGATTATGATGTTGATCCAGGGGCTCGTACTACTACATCCATCTGGGGATACTACTTGATCTGACCAACAAATATCGGGAAAGGAAGAAACTCTGTATACTTGTCATGTAAACACATTTTGTTCAACGAAACGATGAGCACGATGATTTTTGTGGCGATCCCAGATCTAAATGGGCCCTACTCGTTCTTTGTCCGAGTCAACTCCTCTACAGAGGCCCATTGAATTGCATCAACGGGTGATTAGCCACTGCGGAATCGGTGTGACACCTCCGTGTTACCGGTGGCTCTTTAGAAAATGTGCCAAATGGTTGAAAAACATTGAAAAACATTGAAAAACGACAAAAAAAACACATCGTCAATTTGCCATCATCTTCATCAAAACACGCTATCATGTGCTTGCAAATGTTTGGAACACTCTAATTTGTTGTTTCTTGGCTCCAATCTTTTGTACGGAATGTGGATACAGTACCCATGGATGCGAACTGCTCCCCCCATTCACCACCGGATAGCACGGCTTTGGAAGCATCGTAGCCTGCACCTCGACATCTTCCAGGTTGGCAAGCAGCAGTGATGCTGCCTGCGCCAACAGCATGTGCTCCATTGTGCCGGTATGTTTACCGACGTTATTAGACCAGGGTTTGGGTGACAGTGCCCCGTGGCCGTGTGCATTCGTGCATTTGTTCAATATTGGAACTCATGGGGTGGAGTTTGAGGTGAGGTGGGGCACTAACGTTCATGTTCACTCACAGACGCGCTTGATGGCACGTGGAGATGTCTTCCGCCAGATCCAGAGAGTCATTCCCAAGAGAATCAAAAATTCTTCAAGAACCGGTTCCGTCAATGCTGAAAGCATGATCCCATAGACATTCCATGAAAATCCCCAACGTGTTGGAGGATTCCCAGCCCCAGTACCGCTGCACCGTCCGGCGGTCCACTCCGATACCATGAAAGCCGCAACCTCGCGCCAGCACCAGGAGGATGTTGGGAAACCCGAAGTCGTCGGGGGTCAAGGTGACATGGGAAAAGATGAAGTTTTCATGGGAAAATATGGTAATATCATGAAATATCATCCAGAAACGGAGGTTTGAATGTGAAATACTCTCTAGCAATTTAACAGTTTGCTATGGAAAACCAGCATTGAAAGAAAAGGCAAACCATCGAACGAAATGGCAATTGTCCATTGTTGACTTACCGGAGGGTACTTGGATTTGCTGAAGGGTGCCAGCAAAAAAGGACCAGTCGATTCCCCAAATCGTGGAACCAATCAGAAAATCAGCCGTTGATCATCGACTCAGCAAATTCCTGCTTTTGGACACACAAAAAGCACCGTTTTTGGCTCGTTTTGGTAATCTGACATCCTCACTTCTGTGCCTTCAACAATCCCCATATATCCAAGGAAATCCTCGAATTGAGCTGTGTCGATGATCAACGGGTTAGGGAAATCCACTACTTGGTGATGAATGCATAGGGAATATGTTGTTTGGTCACCAGGTAACTTCCAATCCTCAGAGACCACCGGAGTCATGTCCACGGCTGCTTGTTTCGACTCCATCTGTAGCACGGCCATGGCCAATTGACCATGCTTCGTTGATGTTCGTTGATGTTTTTTAGTTCTACTGGTTCTACTGCCGGATTATAGCTGGGGAGGATTTCAGCTGATTCTGGGATAGCAACTAGCTAGTGCAACCAACCGGGATAGGTTTCAGAAACTACTCAAACGATGCCAGACAGACACCCACTTGTAGATGACTTCATTACTATACATGGGGTAGTCTGAAAACAGGGTACTCCCAATTCCAATGGTTCATCAGCATTTCCCCATTTTTTATGGCTATTTCATTGGGGGTATACCCTTATTCTCAGATAAATCCAATTTCAGATTGCTGATTGTATATCCCGTGAATATCCCATATACCAATACCCATATAACCGGTTTGCCATATCAATTTTCCAAACATCCAACCGCCAAATCTGCGGTGCTCTGGGGATCGATTCTGAACGCTGCTTGCGGCTCCGGGCTCCATTGGAAAAAGCAATGGGCAAAAAATCCATGCTCCTCTACTACAATTACACATAAATATACATATATGTACCAATATGTGTAAATATATATATATAGATGCGAAGACTGCGAAGATGTAAATAAATACACTGTATATATATATATATATACATATGATTAATTATAATATAATCATATTATCATACAGTCAAAGAATGAGATGTCCAAGACCATTTCTTCAGGGCTCATTTTGGATCCGTTCACTTGTCTGGGCTCTCCAACTGTGATCTGCGGGCATAGGCTCCACCATGAAGCAACGACCATCCACTGAATACCTGCCGTTCGGTTTCAAGGGGATCATAGTACGCTTCCCTTGAGATAAAACTTGGTGGTGCTTAGTAGGGAATGGGGAATGATCTATAGCAACTATGGACACACTCATCCCATTCCCCCATTCCAACCTGAAGCATCAGAAAAACGATGATATGGATGGTTCACTTCCTGGGATTTCACTTGCTTTCACTCATAAATTGTAGATCTGGGGGAATAAACTGCTAAAATACAAGGAGAAAAGTGGTTTTATCAATGGGACAATGCGCCATATGTGCCATGGTCAAGTTACATGGCATTGATAGGATATGGTCATGACACCATCATGAAGGAGATTCCCCCATTGATGGGCATAATCCCGAGAAAAAATTAGGCGATGACCATTCAATTCATGTATGATTTGTCTGAAAATTGGCTACCCCAATTCCAATGTTGGATCATGTTGGATCAAAACCGCACATTTCCCATTATACAAAATGGATCAAAATGGCCGTGAAAGACGCCATATGGAAAAAGATTGGTTTTTTCTACCGACTTTCGGACAGGCTCATCTCCCCAAAAAGAAACAAAGATGGTGGTTACGTTCCCATCAGATCCTATTATCATATGAAATCATAGTACCCTCTGGTTATTTAACATAGCCATGGAAAATCCCCTATAAATGAATGTTTTAGTGGGAAAATCATCCAAAATTAGCCAGTTTCCATGGCTATGTTAAATAACCACAGGGTAATTTGTAGTGAACAATCACCAAAATTGGATGATGAATACCAAGATAGTGCCAAAATCCGTGGTGCCCTGGGTCTTCAAACCATGTTCAGCTGAATCATGTCCACCTCTCTGCTGATCCACCAGGTTGGATGCGGCAATTACCCTAAGGTAAACGAACATAGATATGAAAAATCAACCCTTTGTAGACGATTTTCCTGGGGAAACCATGGCTTTTCCACATCTTTTTCAATGGTAAAGGAAAAACAACATGGACACCATCACTTTCCAAGGTTCCAGAAGCTCGAATATCAACCCCATCGTGCTGCCAAGCCCAAACCATGGTCCGACCTCCTCTCTTTTCGGCTGCTGGGTTTCGCCAAATACCTCGGGCACCGCACGTGTACCACAAGCTGAACCACGGCAAACAGGCATAAAGTATGGATTGCCGTGAATTGATCTGCTGTTTTGGATCTAGGATGAATTGGGAATTCATGTCAGGCATCACCAAAGATTGGATATCTTTCTCTGAAAAAACAATGAAAACATGTGTGCTGACGAAATCCCAATCTTCCCTGCTTAAGCCACCATGTTGGGAGGGGGTTGATGCATTCAACATGTTTCAATCCATCCTTTTCAAAGGTTGTTTCAAGTGTGATGTAAATATAAAAAAATGCGAAACATCCAGATATCTGAAGCCACAAATCAGGATGTATCCCCCCTACTTCTTGCTGCTGGTTACCTTCCCATTGATTGTTGCTAAATCATGGGTCCCAAATTCATGCTGGAAACCCATAGTTGAGGCACTGCCAACCAGCAGTTTAGTGATTCACCACCATATCCGGATACGGGGAGGAGATCTTACCCATTTTTTAGACTAATCCATCTCCATGAGTCGCTGCACCCGAGGACCGAACCCCTGCGCGGGCACACAGCCATCTGGGGGGTTCGTCTCTGGCGCAACATCGCTCTCCTTTCAAACCCGAGGATTGACAAGCCAATGGAGCCAATGCATCCTGGGACAACTCTAGACAGTTTTCATGTTAGTATAGTTCATTCATGTTCATTCTGAATATTTTGTATTATCTAGTATCATGGTATCATAACATTGCAGTTGTTGACCACCATCGGACGATGTCGACAGTTTGTGACGGACCCTGTTTTTTCTAGGAGATAGTAAATGTCTTTTGGCTCGCTGAACCATGACATTTATTTGCAAATGGCGGATCTTCCATGTTTATGTGTCTTTACCGGCTTACTCAACTCTGATTGGACATGAACAAACAATACAATGGCAAGTTGTTGATGTCTGTCTACTGTAAGTGTATCTGTATTGGTATTCCTCTTACTCCAATATTGAATACCACTGCTTAAAAGAAAAAAAACGACATAGTATGACATAGTATTGAATCGGTTCATCTGGGAGTCCGTTCAAGGAAATGTCATAGTAGAGTGAGGGTTGGTTACTGCCTGCAGGATTCCTTGCCAACTAAGGCTTTGACTTCTCTCCTTTAGAACGTTTTTCCAAAGGATTGTCACAGATCTTTGCTGGAGAAGGTATGAGTTTCTATAATATAGGGTAGTGCTACTATATCCACTGGTTCATTGTGTTTTCCAAATTGAATAACTTTTTTTGGGTCTACCCCATTTTCAGAAAGCCCCATAAGGAATACCATCACAAACATGGCTTGCGCGATGCGCACCCATGATCATCGTATCGGTACTGTCAGTGCTGTCCATTTGGTCCAATCGTCTCAAGTGCACAACAGAAAGGGAGGTATGGGTGACACAAAAAGACCTTGGGGATCCTTGGAGATTTTGCGAAAGTGTTTTTTACATAGCTGGGTATGGGTCAACATTGGGTACCCAACTAACTAGATGGTGAATACTAAACATATACCAAAATCTGTGGTCCCATAGGGCTGAAATTTTGACCCAGCTGTCTTCAACCAAGCAATTTTGGGGGAGCCAATCTCAACGGATCCCGATAAATGACTGCCCCAGGCTGCCGCTCCCCGTCCTGTGGAAATTGCCAGGTGGTCTGGTTAGTACTACGGTTCCTCACGGTCCACTCCAGGGACCATCTTTGGGGAATGGACATTGGGGACAGAATTGGAATGCTTTCAGGAAAAGCCAAAATGGAAACCCTTGCTTTTCCTCCAAAAGACATGGAGATTCCTCGTTTCGCGCAAGTGATCTGAAAAGGACAAAAAATCGTAGAGAACCAACAACCCAAAAAAAAACGCAAAGCCCTGCTTTTTTCCTGGCTGAGGGTTTCAAGTTTCAAACAATGCCACGACTTTTTACGCAAGCATTGGGTTTTGAAAAAAGGATATGTGCATTTCAACTAATTTCAACAACCAAGCTCCGCCTGGAGTGCAACCTTAGACACATTTCACTTTACCAATCTACGGAGGTAAGTCTATGGTCAGAGAGTTACAGCCACAGTATGAACCACTCTTTGGGCCACGGTTGAACCTCTCAAAGCAACCCGACGTGTATCAACTAGACTACCGTTGTAAATCATCAACCTGCAATTTTGGAGGCTTCATAAAGCTCATTTCTGGTGAGTCATTAGGGGATGGATGATAGAATTGGGCTTACCACATCATACTTCCATTTTGGTGATCTCAACGCTGCTCTACCACCACCTTTTTTTGAAATTGGTGGTTCTATTCGACACTCTTATCATTCAACCAGTAGTCCCTATCGATTGTTTTGGGATAAAACCCAAAAATCACCAGATCTCACTGTAAATCCATAAATCCCCAGATGTCATCCTCCGATTGGGGTTTCTCAGTTTTGATGTGCAAAAATCAATGGCGAATCAGTTCATAAATCGCAAACCACCACATGATTTCCGTCCAGAAGTAGCTTCTGCCACTGCTGGTGTGCAGCAGCTCCCAATTCGGTGGCAGCCTCATAAAAATGATGGGGACGGGATGATTCGGATGTGGTTTGCGGAGTTTTCACCCAGGAGAAATATGATCAACAAACATGGGCTGGTCTGATCAATCAGCAAACATTGGATGATTCGGAATTTCTTGGGATTTTGAATGCTTCAAGCAACAAAGTCGGTGGATTGGTCAAGAAAAATATGTAATTTCAGCGCAACGTCAGCATTCAACGGGGAAACCCCTCTGGATGCCCCACAAGGATCATCCCACGGTCACTGGAAACAGTTCCCAGAGGCTCCCAGATGTCATATAGCTACACGCCATTTCTGAACGGGATACCCCCATATGAATGGAGAGTTACTATCCAGGAATATCATCAGGATTATGAACTAATTCAGAGCCACAAGATGATTTAACGATCCTCCAAGATTGATCCACCTCATTCACGTTGCGTTGCGGAGACTCGACTCGGCCGCAGGCGCCCTCGACGGGGGCGCGACTGGTGAGACATCGCACAACATCCAAACTCTGAGATGCACCCAATGCCATCAACCATCATAAACCTACCCTTCTGGTAAACTGTTACATATGGGAAATCACCATGCTATTCATGGGAATTCATCAACTATTTCTATGGCCATGTTCAATAGCAAACTGTTCGTCATTCCCAGAGGGTAACCATTTGATGGTTGGACTCCAACTCGATGGCCCGGGTCGTATCTTGGTGATCTTGGCGCGATGGGATGATGCTTATTCCGAATGTGATTCCACCTCTACGCCTTTCCTGCAAACAGATGTATGGAGGTTTCCTAAAATGGTGGTATCCCAAAACCATAGGTTTCAACAGTCAAATGGTCTAATTTTGGACGATTCGGGGGCACACCCAATTTAGGAAAGCTCCATCTTTTGGAATGTGTATATGTTTATATCATAGAATGTGCTGCTGGCAATGACCATGACCGTGAAAAATTCCACCAGAACAATGACAACACCATCACAAGGGTACGGTACGTATCATCGTCGTCATCATCATCAACAACACCTGGCAAAGCAGTCACAAGAGTCACAAGAACATCGAGAATAACACGAAGAAGGAGAAGAAGAAGAAGCAGCAGCAGCAGTCACATGAAAAAGAAAAAACACATCCTTGCCTGCACCACTGAAGCTGCAACACTGCAGCGCCATTTTTTCGCAAGGCGAGCAGGCCGGCACAACCGTATCAATCGGTTTCAAACCGTACGTTTCTGGTTGATATTGCTGCAAGCCTGGTTGGTGTTTTCTGGAAGAAACAGTGGGTGCCAGGTGGAAGGCTATGTCGATACAAGGTGTAAAAACTTTGCGCATTGCTCCGATTTTTGCCACCTTGGTCTACAATGATGCGGTCCATGACCATCTTAGACTGCAGCAAAAAGGAGAACCTAGCTTGGGAAGGGTTCAAGTTTTCAACCCATCCATCCTGTGTCCAACAGCCTCCAGATCAGCTGGGCCATGCTGAACCTGCTTTGAGATGGAAGTATCAGATGGACAAGTTGCCGGGATAAGTGGGTGATCTTGGGTCCGAAAAGAGAGGATACCTCCCAAATGGCCATGTTTAATAGGAAAAAATGCTGAACCATGGGAGTTGGGGGTAGCCTATCTTCAGACAAAGCCACATCTTTCACAAGCAACCACTCTCTTTGCTCGAGAATCAACTCTTGAATATGTATATACAGTATTGCTGAAAGTACAACAGCTGTGAGACAGCCGTGTAGACAAGGCAAATGTGGTACTTCTTCCATAAAGGTGAGGCCAACACATACTGGTAATACAAAACCTGGACCATGCCCAATGCCAGAAGACAATGTTCAAATTAAACATGGGAGACGGTCGATCTACTCCAGGATGGTTTTTTCAGGGGCGTTGGATTGTCCTAAGATTCCGAAGCACCCCATGGACCCACAACACCCAGGCGCTAATTGCTGCATCCCAATCTTGAACCCTCGGGGGCACACAAGGATGGCTAAAAATCCTGATTGTTTTCAACAGGAATCATGTCAATAAATGTGAATCACTCATAATCCAAGAATTACCCTCTGGTTATTTAACATAGCCATGGAAAATCCCCGAACTAAATGGAGGTTTACCATATGGTAACCACAACCAACCCATTTATTGATAACCCATAAAGGCTGCCTCAGCCTCGGGGATCCATCCACTTTTGCTCTCGTTCCACGCTCCCGCGGGTGTGTCCCTGGTTTCTTCGTCCAGGGGCACAGGGCCGGGTCTGTGAAAGGTCGCGACGTTGTCAGTGCCTATGGAAAGTGCTAGCGGGAGGCATTCGGATGTTTTTGTTGACTATAGATTCTCTGTCCCATGATGGGTGAAATCGGAACATCACCATTTTGGGAATGGCTATTTTATCATGCTGAAAATCATGCAATTTAACCGAAGCAAAATGGACACCGAAAAATCCCAAGAATGAGCCAATCGACAGTCCAGCAAGTCGGCCCAAAATGATCACCCAAGTCACATTGCTGTGTCTGCAAATGGGGGGGAATGCCATCATATCACCCAAAAGAGGCATGAAGGAAGAAACCACTAAAAGAGTGGTGATCTTTTGTATCTATTTTGGTGGGCTGCTATAGCCATATCTAGCTGGTGGTTGATCCACCATACTGAAAAATAGGCTCGTCTGCTCGTCATTGGGGATCATCATATAAGTAGGATAGAAGACATGTTCCATGTTTCAAACCACCAATCAGAGCCATTTAATGGGGAAATGATTATGGGGATTTTGGTTGCGTCTTATTTTCACAAAAATTGTCATTTTTCTCAAACAAAACATGCTGGCCTTTTGCATGGTGATAGCCACATGCTCTGTCCTACCATTTTGGACTGCAAAAAATGATGGCAAGCCTTTGGCCTTGGGGGGTAGCCAAGCTTCTTTGCAGTAGCCACATGTGTAGGCACTTTGAAATCTCGCACATCACGCAGCACTTTCCATCCATTACAGCCCCGGGAGGCAAAATCTCTCCGCCAGAAGCGCCACTCTTTGCATCAGATTGAAATTCTCCTCTGATCATCTATCACCAGATTTTTGGGGCACAGCCCTGCTAGGTGATCAGTGCAACCTCATCACAAAAATCATCCAAGGGCCATCTCGGCCTCTGATCTGATGCAAAAAGGAGTTGGCAGAGTTAGAGGTACACTGGCTGATGGATCTTATACCCCCTGAACAAATGTGTCAAAGATCCTCAAAGGGGGAAAAAAAAACATAGTTTTTCAGCGTGGTAAAAGGTCAAACCACCAGCCAGTACGCAAAGGTTGCCCACTACCACACTGCGTGCCACAGACATATACATCGTTGTCCCAAAACGCACCAGCCAAGTCAGATAGAGCAAACGCCGGGAACTCAGAACGGCTTGGCAGCGCGAAAACCATTATGGCCATGCAACTCCCGTGTCAAAGGCGTCTCCAACTTTGCCAGTTGAACACTGGGAGGCTGTGGCTGCAGGTTCCGTCCTTTTCAGCTGGGCGGGAACTCCGAAATCATCCACGGATCCACCATGAAACGAAGCATTTTTGGACGCATGTAAATGAAGAACATCAATATTGAAAGAAGGTGAACGAAGAATTTCTGGGGTTAGGGCTGCGGCAAGGGATTTATCGTGGTGAATCTGGGGATGTGGGAAGTGCCTTAGGCTCAAATTTCCGACTCATGAAGTGTGGTGGTATCTGTTCATCGCCAGTGGGAAGATCTGCAGGAATCTCTGATCTTTACAAGCAAATAAAGGAGTAAACCCTGAAGAAATCCATTGCCTTCAATTCTGGGGGCTAAATTCCATGTGGGGCCCTCCCCCTCTAATTCAAGGAAGCAAAGAAAGGTTGATGGTTCCACAAAGGTCCAGTAGTCAAATCATCAACCCGAGATCCGTTTTTAAATGTCCATCTTATTTTCGGGGGGTGTTGATTGCTGTTTCCGAAAAAAATGACTCAGTTGTTGTTCACAGTGAATCCCTGGCCGCATGGGGATGGGTCAAAACCTATTAGTATCCATTTTAATGGGATGAACATCCATTTACCAGCTATTTTGAGGTTCACTAGGTACCAGGGTTTTGACTCATAGCCATATCAATTTGTGCTTGTGGCATCTCATACAAGTCCCTGACACAAACCAAAAACCGTTTCAACATCAAAGCTTGTCCTTTGCAAACTGTCATTTTGCGTCAATTCTTTGCTCATTATTGTACTTGTTCCGCATCTCCTGATGAACGGTTCAAAGCTCCTCTGTCAAAGTGCGAGTTGAGTTTAGCATATTGAATATGCTGACATGACTTGAACAAATATACAAATATGCTGTTTGCCTTGTTGTTGGACTTTTGACTTTACACGTGCTCTGTTTGTAATTGTTCAATGACGCAACGAAATTACTGGATACACACAAAAACAAAAAAAACATTCAAAGAAATCTAAGCAAAACATTGTCTTTGAATTTGTATCTTAATATCACATAATGAACTTTATTCCCAGATCTCCCATTTTAGATCTGTGTTCCCCTTTCGGGGGCGGGTTGAATCACCACGAACATGGTCTTCTGGAATCTTCTAGAACTATCCCAGCCACATCTCAATGGATTGATTTAAGCGAAAACCAAGGAAGCCAATAGTTGTTTACCATCAAATAGTAGATAGAAAGAGAGACAGAGCGCGAGAGAGAGAGAGAGAGAGCACACCCTGAAACTCATTCCAGAACATAGAAATTCTTTTCTCCAATGCATTTCCCATCATGAAAATACGGCGACCTCACGCGACAACGGCGTCTTTGGCGCCAAGGTACGTGGGCGTACGGGAAAGGCCTGGCTCGTGAACATCTATGGGGTCCCGAAGTTCAGACAAACAGCCATTAATATACATTTGTATACATGTATACTGGATGTGTATGTACATACATATATATATATATATATATATATATATAATATATATATATATATATACTCCGGGGGCCCCCTTCAAAGAAGCCATTTTTCCTTGATTTTGACGCTCCATTTTCAGAGCCGCCTTGCGCGCACTCAATGTGAGAGACTT
>BGPT01000103.1:454621-497637 GCA_003297045.1 Symbiodinium sp. clade C Y103
GGAACGAAGCCGTGGATATTGGCAGCACGGGCACACGGGTTGGAACAGAGACCGGGAAAAGAGACGCGGATGAAGCAGGGAGCAGAGAAGGCAAAAGCTCCTGTCCAGACCCCGTTTGGGACGAGGCCGTGGATACAACGCTAGACCCAGCATGGCTTGGGGGTCCCATCTTCCCCGAATGTTATAATATTATAAAGTCCAAACGGGGTCTGCGGGCCCGCTCAGCAGTATGCGGGCCCGCGGGCCGCGGGACCGTGCCCCGTTTCCTCAAATTTCCACGTTTTACGGGCCCGCGCGGGCCCGCGGCGGGCCCGCGCAGGGGCACGGCGGGTCCGCGGGACGCGGGCGCGTGTCGCGTTTTCTACAAATTTCCTTAAATTTCCACGTTTTACGGGCCCGCGGCGGGCCCGCGCCTGGAATTTACAAGGGATCGCGCTTTGCGTCTCTGGAAAGTCCCACGTTTTACGGGGCGGGGCGGGCCCGATACTGTTATTTACAAGGCAAATGGCTTGCAGCAACAAGTTAAACCTATATCGGAGCCATCTGGTCATCTGGTGTCTTCCCACTGGAAGTGCGTGCGGTGGCCTGTTGAACATGTAGGCGCACGTCATCGAACCAAATGACCTTCAAGGAAGGACGTCCCACCACAGTATAGAAGAGTGTCTGCCAAGATTGCCGCTTATTACCGGAGCCTGTGCCCCCCTCTTGCTTCAGCATTTGCACATGGAGTTGGGCCAGGGCGTCTGCACCCGTGGCGCAGCACAACAGCAAGACTGACCCGGGTTTTTGGGGCCAGAAAAGGAGCTAACTTNCGTCTGCACCCGTGGCGCAGCACAACAGCAAGACTGACCCGGGTTTTTGGGGCCAGAAAAGGAGCTAACTTTGGCTTCACCGTGGAGGGCCCCCAATGTATATAATACATATATTGTGTGTGTGTGTCACTATAATATACCATAATGTATGCATAGATACTGTGTATTTATATATATATATACAGAAACATTAAACATGTGTGTTGTTTTGTTCATGCTTGTTCTAGATTGCTGCATCGACCCTACGTGATCGATGCGACTTGGAGCATCGACCGACTTGGGGAGATTCAACGGCTCTCTGGAAGGGCTCAAGTGGAGAGGGGGGTCTTTAAGGTTGCTTCTCATCATGCCGAAATCCTCACATGGCTGTGGGTTTCAAGATGATCATTTGGCAAGAATGAGTGTCAAAGATTGAGCAGGCTCTCTCAGGTTTGCTTCTTAGATTAAAGGTATAGAATTTCATCGTATTTTCCAGGTCTACATCCCCTTGTTTACACCTCCCTGGAGCGGCACTAGTTCTTTGTCCATGGTCGCTGACTAAATCCCAGAGCGTCACCAAGGTTGATGAGGCCTAAGCCTCCAAAAATACACTAACAGCTTTAGCTGGGTACAGTATTCATTGATTCACTGATATTTCACCAGTTACCCTCTGGTAAACTGTTACAGAATTATGGGAAATCACCATTTTTCATGGGAAACTCTACTATTTCTATGGCCATTTTCAATGTCGCTACGTTTAATTACCAGAGAGGGTATTGCTTGAAATTGCAAACCTCCCCTTCCGCCTTAGTCCATTGGCAAATGTTTTTCCTCCTCCAGAGGGTCCGGCAAGTCCGCGCAATCCTTGGTTGACGAGTTCGGCCATGGGGATGTGGTCTTGTGAAGAATTCTACATGTGTACATAGTCTTCCTGGAGATGGAGTGTGGAAATCCTCAATAAACTGAAAATATCATTGAAAACTCTTTATTTTATCTAATTCAGGCTGATAATGTCATATTGTATACAGATTGCTATTCGGCCTTACCTCAAACTTGCGTCCAGGCGTCATGATGCATCGATGTTGTAATTGTATAGCTTCATCAAGCACTGTCAAGTTACAAATTCTATCGAAGTAAGTCGACTTAGCAAGCTGTATATGCAACAGACATACAGTATATGTATGTGTATATATATATATATGCGTAGATGTGTGGGTGTGTCCAAAGTAGGATACCCCGAAGTTTGATGGTTTATCATTGTGGCAATTCGGGGAAGTTCCCCATTTTCAGACACACCCACCTCATACCTCATATTGTGGGTTGTGTATCCTATTGTATCCCGCAATATATCCAAAACTTCAGGTTGGTTTTCCTCTACGTTTGCTGGGTAAATCATGGTAAATCCATATTTACATCATGTTGTAAAAAGTTATGTCCCTGATGTGGAAAACCCGATCATTTACCATCTGGTTATTTAACATAGCCATGGAAAATCCCCTATAAATGGAGGTTTAATGGGAAAATCATGAAAAATTAGCAATTTTCCATGGCTATGTTAAATAACCAGAGGGTATTCCAATCCTCAGCATCATTCCCGAGACGTCGCGACATGAGGTCATTGTAATTACTCTGGTGTCTTAGTTGGGGGCTAAACTCAAGTGGGGATGATTTGCTATCAAAATGCTACCCCCAATCAGCCCAGGGATGAATAAAAACTTGGGGTTGATATTATAATATATATATATATAATTATATATATATTTTTTTTTATTTATCACCACTATAATCCCATCATGTTAGACACCATTTTTGTTGGTGAAGTCATGTTCGATCCTCATGTTTCATGGAAAATGTCACATGAAATCATGAAACTTTCCTATGAAAATCAATGGGTTTAAATCCTACAATCCTATCGCCATCAAAATTTCACCTGGCTAGGGGCCCCATTTTCATGACCATTTTCTGTACATATGCCTTGTGGGTCTTCAAATGGGGGATCCCCAAGTCACCATGGTTGGTTCAATACCAAAATGGTCGAAGTTTCAATTCGGGGTACAGTACCCCCTTGACTTCGGAAACCTCTAAAGTCGGTTTGTCTGAAAGCAGGACACCCCAAAATCCGATATATTATCATGATTCTTCCACATCGTTTCCGACGAAATTGCAATTGTTTGGGGTATACTCCCATTTTCAGATGGAGGTTTCCTAAAATAGGGGTACCCCCAAATCATCCATTTTAATAGGATTTTCCATTATAAACCATCCATTTTTGGGTACCTCCATTTTAGGAACCAGTGTCCGAGGTTGTTGCAATGCCTGCCGCAGGGCCGTTGGTCACGGCAGCGACCATGTCCTGAACGTGGGGAGTCCAAATACCTGGTGGAAAATCAACGATTAGTCTGGACTTGATATGTTCTTAAACTGATTTTAGATGGTTTTATCTGGATTAATCTGGGAAAATCTAGCATTGACTGTTGGAAAATCACCAAACCCTTGGGGAGTTACCATCAAACGTGGGGATAAGGAAAAGATGGCTAGTTTAGGTTTTGGAACGCGCTCAGGCGACAAGGTCAAGGGGTGCATTTCTAATTACACAATCAGCGGGTATTTGACACCACAGATACAAGGGTTAGATCCCAATTTGTGGTGGTTGTAATCAGTGATATCAGCTGCACCCCCAAGCACCTGAATTTTCACAGCCCAAAAAATATTGGCGTTTCTAAGCAAAAAAATCCGGCCACAAATAAAGTCTCAGCTACAAACATGGGGGAAGACCAACGTCAGACTGAGACGTTCGGACCGAACGAGGAAGTCATTCACCAACAGAATCACGGATAGGGATGGCGAAGACCGTCACAGAAAAAAACAGCACTCTGCAACACGAGGAAGGGATATCCGGATGTCCCAGTAGAGATAAATGTATTCTGGATAACCACAAAAAGTGTGTCGCCCAATTTTTTCATGATCAGGAATCCAACCACCAAAAAGCATCATGGATGCTGCCAAAGGACGGAGATGTCAGCAGCACAGAGGGCCTTCTGACTTCCCTTGTCCCAACAATCGGACACGGCCAGCGACCTAGGGGCCGATTCTCGGACAAAAATATGTGGAACTCCGAAAAAAATGGGTGAGTGTTGAATCATCCCCGTGGGAATTCTGTGACTAACATGGATTCCACATGTTTTATAAGAAATTCTAAGGGGGGATGTTGAATCATCGATTTGATTTGTATCGAAATGCGTTTGGTCCATGGACAAGGCATTGAATTGCCAACAAAATGAGGATTGATCACACAATGGATTGCAAAATTGAGGCAATTCGGACATGGATTTGTTCATGGCAGGGTCAGAGTTTTATAAAATAGTGCAACAACAAAACCCTAAGGCACAACGGTGGCACCATTACAACCCAAAACAACATCAACATCATCCAACGTGCACGTTGTCAATTTGATTGTGTTGCGTCAAAAAATTGTGGAAGAATATCGGCCCGCACATGATTCATTCAATGGGAAAACTGTGGACAACCTTCATTCAACTGCATGTTTGGACCGTCATTTTTTTTGGCCGTGGGGAAATGTGCCGTTTTGTTTTCACTCATCCGACAACGCTGAAACCAAACATTTAAACCAAGGCACGTGAACTGGGAGATCCATGCGAACGAACTGATGATATTCATGATGTTGATAGCGCAAGCCCTGCACGGGGCGCATCCAGTGAGGCATTTCCAAACCCAAGACATGCATGCCTATGATGCACAATGGCTTGACAAAAGTGATATGTTTGGGTGCTCGCCCTTCACTTGGGATGTATGAAGGCACGCCATGTACAAGTGCATTTGCAAGCGCGCGTGCTTGGGTAGGGAGATGTTTCCACACAATTTAGCATGCAACCGTATGTGTGCGTTGGTGTCTATTCTGGAAAACAAAACGCCGTACGGGCTGCTTTACATGCCTGCTGCTACGTTTACTTCTCTCATCACTCACCCTTTTGCGGGCCACCAGCCACTGATCGGAGGGATGGCTGAGCAGACAAAGCAGACCACGGCCTGTGCAAGAGTGGTGCACACACATGCTGATGGTTTACTTTGAATATATTCGGTATAAGACCGGGAGGCACGACGCTGAGGGACTGGACCTTTGGCTTGAAACCGCGCTGGCTCAATTTACCCCAAAAAATGTCAGACAATCCAAGACGCTGCGCAGCTGTTCAACAAAAGCTGCCCTTTGTCCTATGACTCTGCAACAAATGCATCTTCCGTGGCTGGGGGAACCTGAAATCTGAACCCCACCCCGGCATGCAATTTCTTCAAAGCGCGCCCTTAGCCACATCCGTGTTTTGACACGACACGAAAGCTTGATCGAGTGTGGGAGCAGAAGAAATTCACACCCGCTGCATGCATGCCCGGGGTCGTTTGAAACATGTTTCAGCTTAAAAGTGTCTTACCATAAAGCATACACTAACACTTGTGAGGGACTGTTCTGTAACGTGTCCCTCCAAGGAAGAGGATGCAGAGTCAGCCTGCTGCCTTCCGAAGCCATGCAAGCAGGGATGGCAATTCCACACTGTCTCACGTCGACAGATTCACAGGTCTGAAAAGCAGCCGTGCACAAGCACCTGAAGCTTGGCAGAATCTGGATATTTCGGAGCTATTCCCACTGAAGGAGATTTGATTTTTCAGGTTTGGACTCGGGGTGATGCCGGTCATATCTGTAGGTGGCCGTTGTCACGAACCGGACCAGGTGGCGCCAGATGCGCTATGAGACCACTGCAACCGACAAGTGAAACAGACTTGCAAACCTTGCTGTAAATGAAACAGATTCCGGAAGCAACACAGCTGCAATGAATTTACATTCCAGCGCGTCATGACCTAGCTGCAAAGTCGGACATGGGTGAGCAATCCTGCCTGACCCGCGCCTGTTGAAACTCCTTTGATATGATTAATTCCGCGTCGCGTACAGATTGCCGACAGCCTTGTCTTGAACTTCCGCAGGTAGGCGACGCATTGACAGCACGCTCAGAGAAAACCCGGCACAGACATGCATCGCGCCCACCTGGAACATCCACTGCGCCCCAATGCTCATCCGACATCCATGAGGAGCCGATTCTGGCTAATGTTGTGCTTGAAGCCGTGTGCACAACATTGTCCCTGACGCCGTGGCATGCATCATGGATATCAATAGGCAGAGCGCGAAGTTTGCACACAAAGTGCAGCAGTCAATGGGGACAGGATACGCAGGGTTCTATGTTCAAAGCTTGCAGTGGTCAAGAACTTTCGCAACCAGCATTTGTGGAGTAACCCAATGATAGGTGTTCTGTTTGGGATCACTGTTGCAAGCCTTGGCTTTTCTGCACCAGAACTATTCCGAAAAGCGGTCACCCGTCGATCTTCCGGGAACGGCCACAGCAAGTCCAACGATTGCTGGCGCTGCCGACGGTTCAATCCGAAAGCGAGCCGCAAAGTATGAAGGCTCGAACGCGCTCAGTGGCAACTTCAAATGAAGCAACAAGTCTGCACTATTCAGATGCATGTGTGCTTGCATGGGTAGCAGATAGAAGACAGACAGACATACAAACTGATTGACTGATTGCTTGGTTGGCTACGGCTAGTTGACTGGTTTATTTGTGGAAAGAGCGGCTGGCGACGGGTGGAGCGCCGTGCGAACCAGTGCCCCTTTCACTTGTTGTGCCAGTCAATGTTGCACGGCACAAGAACCTTTCAGAAAGGCGGCTGTTGCCATCAAGAAACTTGGCTTTGAGCGGCACTCATCGATGTAGGAGTTGGTTCCTGCCGAACCTGCAGCACGCTGGCCAAGTTTTAACTGCCGTCTGGACGCGTCGCTTCCTCCAGCGATCAGTCTACCTGTCCATCTGTCTATCTATCCAAGTGTGTGCATGCGTGTATGTGTGTGTGTGTGTGTCTGCATCTGTCTGTGTGCGTGTGTGTGTGTGTGTGTATGTGCGTGTGGTTATGTGCATATACACATATTATCATACAGTTCCTTACGTGCTATTCTGTTTGCATGCTTACACATGTCTTGCTGGTTGCAGTGCAGTGCATTGCATGGCAGTACGCTGCATGGCAGTACGCTGCATCGCAGTACGCTGCATGGCAGTATACAGCGTAGTACATTGCATTATATCATTTTATATTGCTTTACATGTACATTGGGTATTGTGCAATGCATCAGATTACATCATATCTTGCCACATCACGCCACGCCAGATCACATCACGCCACTCCACGCCACATCACACCACATATGCAATCCCATTCTCTCTTGCATTTCTAGTCCTTCACGTATTGATGATTCGAATTCGAAACAGAGGGTCCGACCCAGAAACAAGCAGAAAACTAAGATTCTTCCACAATGCTCCCCATACATTATTGCCATATTCGATGGTACCCTTTGGGCATGTATGGAACCAACCCCTGCTACCCTGGTTTTGAACTCATGGATGTTCATCCTCCCGTTTGTATGGAAAGTTTGGTCTTTTTTGTTTTTACCCATCCCCATTTTCCTATGTTTGCTGTCGGTTGAATCCTCCGTGTTGTTGTTGGTGAAAAAAGCTGTGTGGTTGATGAAACCCCACTTTTCTTGGTTGTAAACCCACTTGTGCTTGGTTAAATCATCGTATTTTTCAACCACATTTTAGACTAAACTACTGTCACGTCCCAATCATTACCAGTTCTAATATGGAAATCATTGGTTTCGAAATGCTCCACCTTCGGCTCCCCCCGGAACTCTCCCGGACGCGCACTTTGGCTCAGGGCAGGCCGATGCGGCAGAACGGATCTGGAGGATGGCTCTCACGATGTATGCGGCCTTGATGGTGGCCGGCTGCGGTACGTGCTGCGGTTGTGATGGCCAGATTCCATTTAAAAAAGGGCCAAAGTTAGAATTTGAATCTGAATTGCTCCGTTTTTGATTTTGAAGATAAACCAAAGATCTCTTAGATATTCCCAAAACATTTATCCATACTCCATACGACTCAAAACCCTGATAGCCTGGTGGACTCTGAAAAAATAGCAGTTGTTTATGGCACCCGCCCCACGAAGGGCGTCGCGGAGTGTTGTCGTTTTTGCACATGTCATGCCCGTCAGTTAGAAGTTGTGCCCGCATGATGATGTTATTATTTTGAAGGTGGGGAACAGGGGTGGGTGGGGAGGAGGGTGGGGAGGGTGGGGGGGTAATCATCAAACTTGCACACACACACTTGATGCTACGCTGTAAGATCTTCTCTTGCACTTGCACACACACTTGATTGGTGACGTGCACACACACTTGATTGGTGGAATGCAAAAGGCAGATTCTTCTTGGAAAAGTATCAAAAGATGGATTCCTGACGGCTTGGTCAGGAACAGGAAAATTTTCCAGAAAAATCAACCCACAAATGTGGGGCTATGTGAGAAGCTGGCAATGGAGATCTCAAGACAGAGCAAATTGTCTCTCTCACTTGTGCAAAGCTTTGCGATCAAAATACATGTGATGAATTGGGAAACAATAGTTACGTCGGCGCCCCCTCTTGAAACATGAATTTTGAAAACATGTACGAAATGCAGGTTTCTTAAAGCGTTGCACCTTAAAAACGCGCGACGCCTAGGAAGGACAGATCCCTTGTTTATGCGGTTGTTTATGGATGTGAAGAAACTCCCCATTAACATTTATAGTGATAGGACCTGTCGGAGTTCAATCAAGACCAACCCAAAAAAAAGGATGGTTTTGTACTAAACGTTATATCTTTGGGGGGGTCCTTTGATTATGCCAGGTTTGACCTACTTCAGGGTCATCGCAGCAGCTCATGTTTCTTCAATATGTATCTGGTCTTAATTCTGGTGCAATTCTGGTGCAATTCAAATTGGATCTGCCTCATTCATCCCAAGGTTTTGAGTCAAACCCTACCAGTTTGTTGAAGACCCGACAGCATGGACAACATCAACAGCTGGTTGGTAGCCATCCCCCCCAACAAAAAATATTGGCAGTCTTCAAGGATATCCAAAACCATCCACCAGACTAGATCAGGGTGTTCCCCTGAGTTCAAAAAATCCCCAACTCTTGAAAGCCCAGGCACTGCATTGGTCACATCTGCCACCACACACCTGGCCGCGAGGTTCATCAACAGCCCTTGAAATTTCAAGCCCTAGCCCCAAGGCATCCATCGCAAGGCATCCCAAGGACCATCGGCATCCCAAGGACACTCCATGCAGGTCAAGGCGCTGAGTCAAGTCAAAGGCCCGGTTGCGGTCAGCCTGAGCCGCCCGATGTGGAGAAAGGACGAAAAAATGAGCGAAGATTCAACTTCAGGATGAGAGATCAGGTATATGATGGTGTATATGTCATCATTAAAAAGAGGTTGGCCGCCACCAGCCTTGCTCTGTTTTATCAATCAGCTGTCGTTCGCTTTTGAGAAACAGGTTGAATTGCAGGTCGCAACGCCTGATAACCAGCAATATCAACTCATCCAGTGTTTTTCATCTTGAACTTGAACCAACTGGAAATTTATTCATCTTTGCATTTTCATAATTCAGTCCCTGACTAAATCCACAGAATTGTAAACTGGGGTACGTGGGGTACAACACCAAGTAATTCGCTTTAGCGCAATCACCATCGTCACTTGCACTTTGATCTAAGTTGCGGAATACAAAGTACTTGATCATTAGTAAGTCTCAACACTTGGGACTCCGGACAAGAGAATCAAAATCTCCAAAAAAAATGCTTCAAATTACACGATATAAATCTGACCTGAAAATTAATCTCAGCCAAAGCTGCCGTGCGAAGCTTGTCCACCGCGATCACCGTATCCACCGTGGGTGTGGCCCCAGCGGGGACGAACTGCTTCCAACCGGGGCCTTCTGTTGGAATGGATTCTGGAGTGGAAAACGCTAAAAGTTCAGCCAGAAGAAGATGGCATGTGTTAAATCCATCAGGGATATATATATATATAGCTATAGTTACTATAGTTACTATAGTTACTATAGTTACTATAGTTACTATAGTTACTATAGTTTATCGCTTTATAAACTAAAGTAACTAACAAACATCACTGGGGGGGCCTCGAAATTTGTATTTTTAAGCAAGGAAAATCTGGATCCAGCAAGAATGAGAATGGTCGAAGCAAAACTGGGGAGTTCAAAAACAGAAGTGAGACAAACCACCACAAGTTTCAAGATTGGGTCATGGAGATTAAATCAATAGAAATGGGACAAAGCAAACAGAAATGCTTTGGAGTTCAAAAAGTTGTCGCCAACCAAAANTTGGGTCATGGAGATTAAATCAATAGAAATGGGACAAAGCAAACAGAAATGCTTTGGAGTTCAAAAAGTTGTCGCCAACCAAAAAGCGGGCGTTGACTCAAGAATTTAACCACCAGAAATGGGCGAAAACTAGCAACAGGTGTGGATGAATGTTGCTAGGTGGACATAGGCTGTGGGAGGGAGTTGAATTTTGAAGCGGAAGATGTCAACGAGGTAAGCCTAAGGCGATAAACCATATCCCATTTACCTAGTGACTTATCATTTGGAAGGTGTTCAAACTGGTTCAAAACCATACCCAAAGGGGCGTTGGGTTTTGGCCGTACCAGTTTAACTGGGTTTGAGCCATTCTTTTTGTACTTCTTATACAAAGGATGGACTAGTGTGGAAACTGGAAACACAGAAATGACCGAACTCAACTGAGCTTGAATTCGAACCTACTGATGTGGATGGCCACTTGTGGAAAGCACAACATGACACCCTCTGGATGACCACCCCCCACAAATTGCTTAATAACCACAGTTGCAAGGTGACTTATCATCCCAAGGCCAGTAGAGACCCATGCTTACACTGAGTCAGATGGTCTGACTCAGCAATTGTTCATCATCTCCCCATCNCCAAGGCCAGTAGAGACCCATGCTTACACTGAGTCAGATGGTCTGACTCAGCAATTGTTCATCATCTCCCCATCAATCTACTGCCATCGTTAGTTGGGCGTTCAATCCCCCCATGTTTCACACAACTCGCCATGGCCGCTATGACTCCTGTATCAGTGAGGCCGTTGACCTTCAGGAGCGCCAACCAATCCTGGAGTCGGACCGTCCGAGGAGTTGCCAGGGGTGGTGAAGCCATGAAGAGCCTCCAGGAAACAATTTTCGGTTATTACCACTGGGAAAACCAATGGTTTGGGGTAGCCATATTTTAGGAACCCTCCAAATGATAATATGACCGCTATGTTAGTTGCACAAAATACCTATGTAAGCCAGGGACCATAGAGTTCGATGATTTGTCTACTATGTCAATGGTGAATGTTCGATAGCTATATGCCACACTACCAGAGGCCAACCCTAACACGAAACCATGAATATAACATAATAGAACCAGGGTATGATATCAAAATCTATAGTTCTTAACCACTTACCAACTGGCATGCACATCCAAATAGACCAGCCATGTCTTGTGTGAAAACCCTCATGTGACTCATGTGTCCATTTTTGTGGGCTAAATATGGCTAAAATCTGAGTAGAAATGGTTTAATATGGTTAGATATCCAGGGTAATGAAACCACACACGATCTCCCGTTTTACCCAAATCCAAGTTGTGGCGGTGCAATCCCACACTTCTGTCGCTTTTTCAGGTCTCAACTCCCGATTGCACACCCCCAAACATGACAAAAATGTCGGGGGTCCTCCCTTCAACCCCAGCCAAAAGCCCAACCCCCCAGTTCTAGGGGAAACCAGTCCCAGAACCCAACTTCGACCCCCTCCTTGGTTGGCCATCAAGGCCGTCCAGTCACCGGCGCAGAGGGCACCGCTGTTGACGGCGGCGCCACAGGCGTTGGCCGCGAAGGAGAGGTAGGAGGCGATCCTGAAACGATGGAACGATGGGGGTACTTGAACTATCCAACGATTGGGAAATTCACCGTGAAAAATGGGGTTTTTGCATTTTTTTTCATGTTCTTGGTTGTTGAGATTCGCCATGGCGGACTACGATTTCCCCGTTGCGAACTACTGATAATTGGGGGGGCCTCCCGTTTATGGATGATTCTTGGTGATTCTGTGATTAGTAAACCCAAAACATAAACCTAACCATTCTTGTGGGGGATGAAGCATGGTGACCAGGAAGTGGAGCATAACAGTCAGCCCTGAAGGATGCAAGCAACCAGAACATGAGCAATCCCTTCCACCGAACATACCCCTATGGATGAATAGATCTAATACTGTGCCAGCAGGATTTCCAGCGGGTATTTAACATGGGTCCGGACTTGTTTGGGGATTTGTGTTTCCCGTTTGGAGATGTTTTTTTGATTTTCGTCTGTCCATTGCTATTTGCAGCATTCTGGAGCTGGAAGCTGCCATTTCAACGGTATTTGCAACATTTTGTGCTAGTTGCAGCATTTTGAAGCTGGAAGCTGCCATTTTAACAGTGTGTGCAGCATTTTTTAGTCCAAACCTCTCATTTTCCATGATATTTGCAACATTCTGGTGCTCAAACTGTTCACGTAACATGATAGTTTGCAACTAGGGTTCATTTAGGATTGGTTTTAGGCTTAGTTTAGCTTCTTTTTTGGGGGTTGGTTTTGGGGTCAGTTTATAGTTGGTTTCTGGGTTTATTTGGGTTTGGTTTAAGATCAATTTAGGGTTGGTTTAGGATCTGTTTGTTTAGGGCTGGTGTAGGGTGTGTCTATATGATGTTTCTGATGGTTGATTTGTGAGAAACAAAAAAAGGACGGAGAAGCAGGGACGGAAAAGCAGAGAAGCAAGGAAAAGCAGAAAAATGGAGAAGCAGAGAAGCAGAGACGCAAGAAGCAAAGAGGCAGGAAGCAGAAAATCAGAAAAGCAAAGAAGCAGAGAAGCAAAGATGCAGAAAATCAGGAAAGCAAAGAAGCAGGGAAACAAAGAAGCAAGCAGTCAGAGAGGCAGGGAAAAGCGAAGAAGCGGAGAAGCGGAGCAGCAGGCAAGCAGGGAAAAGCGGAGAAGCAAAGAAGCAGGGAAAAGCAGAGAAGCAGAGAACTGGAACCAGAAATAAGAAAACTAAGCGGGAAAAAACAAAAAAAATAGCCCTCCACTTAATATTAGGATAAAGGAAATTTATCAACAAAAATCAAGATATTTATCAGGCAAACAAATGGACGGCAGCCATCCATAAGATGGAAATTAAACAATCAGAAACAGGTAGGTGCAAACCGATACAACATGGATATGTTTGCCAAAAATAGAGGTATCACGGTATCACCAACAACAACTGGTTTTTATCAAAGACAACAGGAACTTGACCAAGCAACATCCGGTTGCGAACAAACAAAAACAAAGGGGCCCCTTTGCACCATTGAGGTCAATGTTTGGTCAGCGTCAACCAGTCATTTTGACGCGAACCGTCACTTTTTTATCATCATTCCGTTCTTGAGGGATGAAGTTCAAGAGACATCTAAATCAGGAGAAAAAACAAAGTACCGTAATCTAATGTAATTATCAGTAAAGCAATCATAAACCATCTTCAAAATCACCTTATTTTTATCGCTTCTCGAAACCATCCGCAATTTTTATGGGTTCATTGTTGGGGCTTCCCACTTTGCAACAGAAATGTGGGCCATAGCATCACAGATTCGAAAGGATCATGATTCAAGGGAGGTTTGGAGGTGTCCGAAGATGTCCGAAGTCATGGGGGTACCCCCAAATCATCGAAAATTAAATCATTTTAGTATTGAAACTTATGATTTTGGGGATCCCCCATATTAAGAAACCCCATGTTCATTCACAATGATGGGGTCCTTGCCATGGATTACCAGAGAATATTCTAAGTCAGCGACTTGAAATGCGTGCCATTCTTGAATATGTTCCCCGACCCATCATCTATGGGGTTTCAGAACTATCGGTTTTTGCAAAAATGGGGCGGACTATGATTTATAACATCATTTCACTACAAAAAAACACCACAGAACTATCGGTTTTTACAAATTGCAGTGGTTTCTTTGTAGGGAAATGATGTTATAAATCATCGACAAATCCATCTGGGGTGTTCCCAGCAACTGTGGACTTATCAGCATCAGTTTCCCAGCAACTGATGTTGGAGGCCCCCACTAAAAGAAAAAAAAGGCACAGACATGGAAGCCTCCAGGGCTCTAAGTGACAAGCAAAGAACTACCTATTTTTATATACATAGTCATAAATATGTGTATGTATATGTTTTTTCATGTATATGATTGTATATGTGGATATGTATATGTATATATACATATACACCTATATATATATATATACATTTATATATATATATACATACTATATATATACATATTATATATATACATATATATTTATATACATATTATATATATACAGTATATATTACATATTTATATATATACATATACATATATATACATATATATATATGTATATATATACATATATATATATATACATATATATATATATGTATATATATACGCGCACCCCGCCCTTCTGCCTCAGCCCATCAACATTGTTCGTATGTAGATATATCATACAACTACACCATAAGGGATAAAATCCCCAGCCCCCTCTGAACTAAATATGTTGAATGGTTTATTAACTTCCACTTGATGATGATGCTGATGATGATGATGGTGATGATGATGATGATGATGACGATGATGGTGATTCATCATCATCATCATCATCATCATCATCATCATCATCATCATCGTCACGCCACAGTCATTGCGGGACCGGGGCAAAAGGCCAGGGTTTGCCGTGTATCTATATATATATATACATACATCATGTATATGTGGATACAGGTCAACACCTTGGTAACTAAAAGTGACCACCAAAATAGCTTTGAATTTTGGATGTGCATCCCACAAAAGAGTTTATTGTAATTATGCAGAATGCATGTAGTTTTATACATGGGTTTCCTCTCATCCCCATCTCAACATGGTTGCTGAACCAATGCAGTTCCAGTTCTAAGTGGATCTATAACCATGGTTGTAGGGGCTTATATCCCAACAAACACGGGGGTTTTAATGTCCCATGGTGAAACACCCGTGAGTAATCCCAGTTGATACTCACAAGTACTCATTCTTGAGGGCTTAAATCCATATTATGCTTGATTTACACAATATATATATATATATATATCCATGAAATTCCATGAATATGGGTTAAATACTCACCAAATACCCATCATAGCCATTCATAAACATTCATTAACCATTTATAACACATGATTCAACCATCAACCCCAGCTTTCACCCATTGACCAACGCCCAGTTTCCAGGTCACCGAGGTGATGAAGCCTGCGATGCTGGCCGCGCAGCCGGCCGGCGAATTGTCGGGGCAGCGGATGCCGTCGTACTTGATGGCCTGGAGACGGTGAGGAACTGTTTTAGCCATGGAAAATCCACGTGGCCAAACTATACGGAGGTTTCTAGCGCTGGGAACATCATCCAAAATTAGCCAGCTATTCCATGGCTATGTGAAATAATCAGAGGGTAACATGTTAAATCCCTAGCCATGGTAGGGAAAAATCTCTGGGTTTCTCTGAAAATGCTGTTAAATCCCTGATGAAAATACGGTGAACCTCCTTGGTTCGTCAAGAAAACATGTCCGACATGGGAAAAATATGGGGAGATCGATCCCTAAGACACCTATTGTAACCACACCATGAAAGAAAGGTGAAGAAAAAGGACTCCTACTTGACCAACTTGGTGAAAAAAGTGGAGAATGAGTGTGATTTGGCAGATATATCATGATATATCTGGGTGGTTTTTCAGGGGCTGTACTGGGGACATCATGAGGAAATACGGATACCCAACGGTTGTCAATGCCTTTGCATGGAATACATTTAGCCAGCTTTTCATATCATTTACCCGGCAACTTGATGGGAATTTCATGGCCATTGACCCATCAGAAACTGGGATAATCATGGACAATCCCATCCGAACGACTGCGCCCCCCTATAGATGAATAGATCCAATACTATTACTAAACCAGGGTCTTGATTGAGGGGTGTTTTAATGTCAAGGGGAAAGGATTACCGATTGGCTTCGAAACCAGCTCTGAATGTGGGTTATAAGCTACAAATCTTGGGAAGAAGTTAGCTATACTAGTTTGTGATGCTACGTACACACCCACTTCAATGATTCCATAGGATAAGATAACCCCGTGATGACTTGTAGGGGTCAGTTCATCACCATGGCGGCCTTGTACAGGAAGACCACGGCCTGTCCCAGGTAGGCGGCTCCCTGGATGACGTCGATGACGCATTCCGTGCGGATCCAGGGCAGCTCTTCAGGCTGGGACTCGTAGAACAAGTCGTTCAAGTTGCGCAGCGGTTGCTTCAGCTCCAGGGCTAAGCACGGCAGGTGGCGGGGGGGGGACCTGTTGAAAAGGGATGATGCAAAGATAGGTCGAAAACCGCTTGCTTGGGTGGAGTTTCATCAACCAAGGCTTTTAGCTACAAACATCTGGGTGACAGATGGGTGGCTGGTTGATTAGATATAGGATGGGATGATGAACAGAATAGTCTACAGGTTGGGATGTGAACAGCCAGATCTTGGGTTTCAACTATGGACAGAAGCCAAATCAGAGGGAATATCTGGGGATTCGGCTACAGAAATGGCGTGGCCCATCCATGTACTGTTGTCTACCCTCCGGCAATCAAAGGTAGCAATTTTCAGATACATCGCTTTTTGTTCGATGATTTTCTACGTTCAGTCGCCCCATGATTGATTACCAGAGGGCAATTTTATTGTGTGAAGAGGGTCGCTTCCTCACTGTTTCTGCGGGAAAAAGTGCTGCTCCAACTTAAGGTCGACCCTCTGGTTGAAAAAAATTCGCCATATTCATGGGAGGGATTGAAGGGAACATTTACAGAAACTATGGTAGAACTACCATCAAAGACCAGGGTTTCCGGTTTCAATTTTTCCTTCCAGTTTCAGTCGCCATAAGTAATTTACTACGCCTGAAACAGCATGAAACAGTTCTGTTTTGTTGGCTCAGGTAAATCTCCAAAAAGTGACCCAGGTGACCCCCCCCCCATTGCAATGCTCCCGATGGCTACCTTTATACGCGTTTCAACTTGGATCATGTCAACCCTGGATGAATAAACTCGGCTGTTTATTTGAAGGGATACCATTCAAGTATCAGATTATCAGTACCCCCCTAATTCATAAACAATGGTTTATTGTGGTTTATGTTGGAATTTCGATGATTCAACACCCAAAAATCCCCGAAACTGAAACTGGCTCGGGTTCAGGTCTTGCATGTTAACCACGCTCATGAACCCTCCAGAACAGACCAAGTGGTTTGGGGGTATGGTAAACACCGTATACTGTATGTGCCATGATCAAGTCACACGCAATGATATTAGAAAATAATTTATATATACATATATACTGTATATATATATATATGAATATATATATATATATGAATATATATATATATATATGAATATATATATATATATATATGAATATAGGTAATTCAAATCATCATAACTCCCTTTGAAAATGGGTTGATATCATTCCCCGTCATGGGAGAACCGTCTCCATGGTTTGCCATCGCACAGCGGCTCCACGGCCTCACTCCAAGGTACTCTTGGCGTGTTCGATGACCGTGTCAATCCCTGGAATCTCCTGCCAGTCATCCCATTGGCAAAATCTCCCATCAACAACCTCCCATTGATGACCCGTTGGCATCCAAAGTACGAGTGTTTCGGGGAGTTTTTCAGAACTCGCCAAGAATTGGAAGCCCAATCACCAGGACGCATTGTTTACATCCATTTCAATGCAACGTGGAATCTACGATGCCGGGTAGATGGAAGGCCGGTGGCCCAGTGCCCGCTGCCTCCCAATCTTGCACGAAGTCCATGGGATTGGTGATCCTAGGCCGTCCCAATTGAAAAAGAAAAGGGATCCATTGGCTTGGAGAAAACTCCTGAAAAAAGGCGGGGATTTGCTCGTTCCAGTTCTGAATAACCATAGAATCCCTGAAGTCTGCCCATTACCCACATTTTTTGGTCACAACTAAAGTTCTTCTAGCTTGCCGTCCTACATGCTTGTTGGTCAGACATCGACATCGATATGTTCAGTTGCGTTGGTGCTTTCCCCTCATGCAAAGCCGATGTCTTGTAGGTCAAGTCACTGGTTTCTGCTGAAGAAACCTCCCATGATTGTTGCTTGAAAATCACCACCCTATGCTGGTGTCAATGCCCATGAAATTTCTTAGCCATTGAAGAAATGCCAATCCCAGTCATAGGAAAGTTAAAAAAAAAATGATCCCAAACATGTCCATCAACCATCAAGCTAGAGAAAACCCAACCAGAAAGCCTGGTTTTCTCAAACTTGGTCACCGAACGTCAGACCCCGACTGAGCTGACTTAACGTCCAAGCGTCGTGGCCTCGGGACGTCCCTGGTTGGAAAAGGAGTAGACGCCCACCTTGGGGAGATGGATGTGGTAACCCCCCCAAGATACCAAAAAGCTTCAATTGATATACCACGATATCTTTTCTTAACATCAAATAGACCAAGATATATTAATTGTGATAAGACAATTTATAGTGTTTGACCAACGTTAACGTCCATCGTTTTTTGAGGATACGGGATAGTTCCTGGTGAATTGAAAGCGTTAACCATATATCAACTCGGAATGTCATTCTCGGGTTTTGATGGGGATGTGATGTGGGATAGCAACGATATCGTGTGCCCCAATGACAATTTCAATGGGGAAAATGAAAATGATGATCAAGTATGGTACATTATGGTACCCTGTTTTGAGAGAAACCCATGCAGATAATCATATTCATGATGTCCTCAAATGGGAAGGCTGTACAAATCCCCTAGGAAGCATCTCTTGCCGGGACGGTGTTCATCTTGATGTTCTGCAGCCTGGGGTGTACTTTCAACTGGAAACAAAGAACTGGAAACCAAGAATGGCATTCGTCTTTCCAGCCCGCGTCTGATGTCCAAAAAGAACACCAAAATCCAGGGATTTCTCATGACTTCCTCTGTTTTCATTATTAAAATGGCATAAAATGACAATGTATTGGAAGTAAATCCCAGATGACCTCGACCTTCAAGTCCTTCCAAGTCGTGCCAAGTCGCAGTTAGCGTGGCCAATGCCGCGACAGAGCCGATGATCTTCCAAGACCACGAGGATTTGGAGGTCTGCGCAGCAACGACAACGACTTCACCCAGGAGGCCCGGAATGGGGTGAGTTTCCCCTGCGAAAAGCGGCTTCAAGCTGCGGCCAAAATGGTGATCTATATCAAATTCACAACCAGCCCGCCAGCGTAGGGCAATCTGATGAGGGAGAAGAGTTGTTTCTTGACAAATGATGCTCTCCGTCTTTTTCTCTCGTCACTGGCCAGTTTTTGTTCATCCCAACTGTCATCGCTCACCCGCGAAATGTCCAATTTCCTTGTAAGGTTTAAAATGTGTTGTTTTATGGCCCAATTTATGGCCAAGATCCATCAATACCATCAATTAAGAAAGGCCAAACAGCATCAAATAGCCAAAACATGAGCTGGGATCGACCCAAAGCAGCACCTCCAGAGGCACTTCGGTCAAAAGCTCCTTGCCAGGGCGGTGGACCCGGGGATCCTTGGGGGAACTGGAAGCCATGGCCCATTTCGTCCGATAATTTGCTGATGGAAATACATGGAATACCCCAAATCAATGGAGGTTCGAATGGGAAAATCATCTATCAATGGTGATTTTTGATAGGTTGTTAAATTATCAGATGATATGCTTTGGGCTTCCTGTCTGGTAATCAAACATGGTGTGAGGCTTATTAAGCCATATTCAGCCCCTATTGTTATGATGTTTACCATGGGGTACCCTTATAAACTTCCATGATGTAGTTCATCACCACCATTGCTGAAATGATCCAAGAGATAGAATCGGATTCACGGCTGGACAGTCACTGATCATCCCAGCATTGCTCCGTTCTCTGGCTATCAACCATGGCTGAGTAATACATGTATCCACCTGCTTTATTGCTGATAAGAATCGAATATCTTGGATTAGTTTGACACTATTTTGGCCAAAAAAAAGGTTACAGTACCGCTTACGAAGTTCGGAGTTGGCGACAAGCCCAGGAATTCCGGCAGCATTCTGATTCAATGGGCGCCCAATCCTCCCATGGATTTCGAACATGTTTCTCCTGCTGGAAATTGCCAGGGCTTCGTTTGAAGTCTTCAGATTGGACATCAAATGACCCAGCTTCGCTATCTTCAAACTCCCCTCAACTCCAAAGCTCCTATCTCTCTGGGGCCGGATTTGCCACACGGCTGGCTGTCTCAAACAATTAGAGTTAGAGGCAGTTAGAGGGGTAAACGGATTGAAGGCCATTGAACCTGCGGAAAAGATGCGAAAATCAACCACTAAGTGCTTTTGGGGTATCCCAAGATGTAGATCCAAACTGTCTAACAAACTTTCCCGTGAACATGGTAAAAACAGTGGCTAGTTGGCTCCCCATGCTGTTCCCCCAAGCGCACCTGGGTGTCTTCCATGATGGGACGCGTGATCTTTCGCTGCGATGCAACGACACGTGATGTGGGATGACTGAGAGCCGAAAGCACTACGTGGCCTTCCCGGTCACAACTGGAAAGATGCCTCACCATGAGCCAATTTCCGATCGGAAGTGGGAAAAAACCTGACTTGGAATTTAGGTAATTAACAACTCTGGATTTTCGATTTTGGGAGAAAACAAAAACCATTCAACGCCGATGAACTAAACAAACGTTCCCATCTCCTGAATCGACGGCCTCACTAGGGCCCTAATGTAGCAGCTCTAAAACACCAAAGACCAAGCTAGCAGAAAAGGCCACTTGCGGGGATTCAGGGTGTGAAGTGTCACCCAAAAAACGATGAACATCCAGAAAACCTTTGTTTTTTGGGGAAAGGGTCAATGACCCTAAGCAATACCCTGTAATTCACATCCGAGACATGAGTCTGTCCATAACACTGGGGGATACTCCAACATTGCAATTTTAATAGTAAAAATATTGATAAACCATTTTTTGGGACGGACCCAAATGTTGCCAGAATTGTCATCATGTTCCAATTTTGGGGCTATTTGATCCGTGGTAGCCAGAAATTCATTGATTTGGGGATCCGAAGAGCGACCCATCCAAAGATGAGAGTGCTGAAAAGCCACTCTGAGGCAAACTAACGTTACGTTAGATATTGAAAATCCATGAAAATCCACGATATCCCCAGGAAATGAACTGCAAGTGGTGGACGTTTCAAATCTATGCTTGTCTACGGAGGTTAATACAAGTTGCACTGACCCAGGCTGGATTGATGTCACAGAAAGCACTGCGTTCTTCCGTCCAGCCAACTGATTGGATGTGCCCTTGCAACATGAACTTGATCTATGTGTTGCCGGCCATGTCCTCTTAGAATTTCATACAATGGCCGTTATGATTCCTATGAACCACTGGATTTGTGACTCAAGTTTCAGTCAAATGACTTGTCGGCGACTCTTCATGCAAGAAACGTGAAAGACAATGGGTGTTGCCTGGTCATGATTGCCCGAACTGCTTTGATAATTCTTGCCAGCCTTCAAGCGTTTACCACAGTTGCGGGACTTACTGGACTGAAACCCTGTTCCTTTTTTGCCATCTGAAAATGGCCTATCATCCTCTGGTATGGTATATTTTAAGGCTGATTAACCATTGGATTTGGGGGTTTGTCCCTAAATTGTCAGAGCCATTCAACTTGTCGCACGCCTTCCCTTTTTTTTGGCAGCGTACAACCAGTTTTGCTGAAGCCGCATCCAAGTTATGTTGTGTTCAGTCCAGCAAAGTTCAAGAAGTCGGCACTTAGAAAGAAAACTCAGCTTCGTGGAAGTCAAGTCCTAATCTGGCTTCACGACCTGGTACGACTGGTTGATCAGGAGGAAAATGTTGACACAGGATTTTTGATATCTGCCTAATTTGAAAGCATCAATTAAATGTCACTGCCCGAGGGCACCCGACTCATTGCTCCTCAAGGCAAGAATCACGATGCTCCAAAGGAGCCGCCGCAAATGCGATTGCGGGTCTTACGAACACAAATCATAGAACAGAACAGAACAGAATAGAACAGAACAGAACAAAATAGAAAGAGAAGAGAATCGAATGGAATACAATAGAGAGAAGAGAAGACAAGACAATCCAAACGAATCGAATCGAATTGAATCGAATCGATTCGAATCAAATACAATAGAGTAGAATAGCATAGAAAGAGAAGAGAAGATACTCGAAACAGTCGAATAGAATTGAATAGAATAGACTACAGTGAAACCAAATCCAACAGAATAGGCCAGAAAAAGATAAGGTCAAATAAGCAAAGATAAGATAAGATAATACAACACTAGACTAGAAAAGACCAGACAAGACTAGCATAGACTAGCTAGATAGATAGATGGATAGATAGATAGATAGATGGACAAACAAACAGACAAAGACAGACAGAGATAGACAGAGACAGACACAGACAGACGCAGACAGACACAGACAGACACAGACACAGACAGATAGAGAGACGGACAGACGGACAGACGGACAGACGGACAGACGGACAGACCGAGAGACAGAGAGAGACAGAGAGAGACAGAGAGAGACAGAGAGAGACAGAGAGAGACAGAGAGAGACAAAGAGATACAGAGAGATACAGAGATAGATAGATAGATAGATAGATAGATAGATAGATAGATAGATAGATAGATAGATAGATAGATAGATAGATAGATAGATAGATAGATAGATAGAGAGAGATAGATAGAGATAGATAGATAGATAGATAGATAAGATAAGATAAGATTAGATTAGATAAGATTAGATAAGATTAGATTAGATTAGATTGATAGATAGATTAGATAGATAGATTAGATAGATAAATTAGATATACAGATAGATAGATGGATAGATGGATAGATGGATAGATGGATAGGATTCATAGGATTGATAGGATTCATAGGATACATAGGATACATAGGATACATAGGATACATTGGCTAGGATACATAGGATACATAGGATACATAGGATACATAGGATACATAGGATACATAGGATACATAGGATACATAGGATACATAGGATACATAAGATACATAGGATACATAGGATAGATAGGATAATAGATAGGATAATGGATAGGATAATGGATAGGATCATAGATAGGATAATAGATAGGATAATAGATAGGAGAATAGATAGGATAGATACGATAGATGATAGGATACACGATAGGATAGATAGGATAGATAGGATAGATAGGATAGAGAGATAGGATAGAGAGATAGGATAGAGAGATACGATAGAGAGATAGGATAGAGAGATAGGATAGAGAGATAGGATAGAGATATAGGATAGAGATAGAGGATAGAGATATAGGATAGAGATAGAGGATAGATAGAGGATACTATAGAGGAAACTATAGAGGATAGATACTATAGAGGATACTATAGAGGATAGATACTATAGAGGAAAAAATACTATAGAGGATAGATACTGTAGAGGATAGATACTGTAGAGGATAGATAGAGGATAGATAGAGGATAGATAGAGGATAGATAGAGGATAGATAGAGGATAGATAGAGGATAGATAGAGGATAGATAGAGGATCGGATAGGATGGGATAGGATAGGATAGAATCGGATAGGATAGGATAGATAAGATAGATAAGATAGATAAGATACATAAGATACATAAGATACATAAGATAGGTAGGATAGATAGGATAGATAGGATAGATAGGATTTCTATGATATATAGGATATATAGGATAGATAGAATGGATAGGATAGATAGAATAGATAGGATAGATATGATCGACAGGATAGATAGGATAGATAGGATAAGATAGTTAGTTTGATCGATAGATAGATAGATAGATAGGTAGGTAGATAGATAGATAGATAGGTAGGTAGACTGCATCCATGAATGCATAAATATTTCGGTTCACCTAGATACAGAGAGGGAGGGAAGAAACAAACCTCGTTCTTCATCGCATTCCAGTTGCCAACTTCTTTAGGCGCCAGATCTGGGCCGAGAACATCTCGCATCGACGGTTTGTGTCCCGTCAAGGGGCTAGCTCCTTTGGTTCAATGGATTGGTTAATGGGAAAATTCACAGGAAACCATGGATTTTCCCATGAAACATGGCGGTTTCCTGTAAATTTTCCCTTGAACCAATCTAGTGATTGGTATGTAAACACTCTTTCGTAACATGAGTGTGGTTGACACAAGGTTCCCCATCCACTTGCTGTCAACAAAGCCCCCTTCTTATGAATAAAATTCCAAGAGGGCACTGACTACTGATTCTCTCATAGGTGCTTCCCTCCGGGGGGGTCCTCTGACAATCTGACTGATACGGTAGTAGGGAAAATGCAAACAAACTTAAATGTGCGCTGCTTCGCACCAAATAGCCGATGTTCGAACATGACGTCTTGCCAAGACACATTGACCTAGCGGTATTGCTCTATGGTAGAATACCATAGAATACAATTGCTTGGACACAAGAAACAAGATCGCTTGAGGAATAGACTGAGATATCATGAGATATCGAACCTTCGGTGCCACGGAAATGGGAGGAGGCTTCTTCCTTTCCACATCAGAAATACCAGAAACCGCACTTTGGCATCTTGAATACAAAACCATATCCTCTTACTTGTTGGTTAATGGTGATTCCCAGTTTACGGATATATCGTTGAATTCCTGATATCCATAGATTGCCCAATCTCCGAATCCCCACACAAACAAGTACTTCCGTCGAGACGCATGATAGCAACTCCATTGCTCTTCACATTTACCACCGCCCTACCACGCACTTTGGATAGCTGACTTTCCAAGAATGAAGCCTGTCCTGTGCGCTCGGGTACGGTGGTTTTGGAAGACGAGCTAGAACCATGGGTTCAACAAAAGGGCCGCCAACACTGCGAGCCGAATCGTCCCGATGGGAAAAGGAGAAAGATGTGATCCACTACTCCAGTTACAAGTTGAGTCGACCTCGGTTCCGAAATTCCCGTCAAATGGCCGTGGTTCAAGAGCCCACAAAAAGGATGCCAAGATGTGTTTTCTCCTATTTTTCGAGGTCCTTTCAACCAACAATGTGCTCCATCTGGGAAAAAGTCATTCATCCCAGGTGACAGTGAAACCCCCCTCATCCACAGACTCTCCGTGGGACAGCTGCGACTCATGGCCTTGTCACCGGCCGGCCGACCCTTCTTACCCAACGGTTCTTGGGAAACGTCGGAAGCGTTACCAAACTCTAAGCACCGAGCACTGCTTGCGTGGATTTTTTTGGATGGGCTTGCGGAAAAAATGGACGTGCCAAGGCTACATACCATGGCTCCCCCAATCTCAATGGCGATGTGCAAAAGCAACAAACATCATCATGGGCACGTAGACAACATTGGACATGTTTCAGGACCAATGATCGACAACAATGTGGGTTGGACCAGTGAGTCTTATATGATGTTTTATCTTGTGGATATAGCCTATAAACTAAAAAGATGTTCTTTTGGATATAGCCTAAACAATAAGGACGTTCTTGTGGATATAGCCTATAAACTATAAGCATGTTTCAAAAAAAAAATCCTGGATGTGGCTCTATCCTGTAAAAGAGTGAAAACATGAGGATAACTGGGAGAAATCAGCACATAAACTTGCACCGTGAACGGAAGGATGCAATCTAGAAGCAATGAGCCACCAAGATGTGATACACCGATACACCAAATATGTTTTTCGTCAGCAGAGGAATCTAAATATCCATTGGCCATGGTGTTGATTCTTACCGCAAGTACAAAGGTCCCCAGCCTGAAGCAGGACAAAATCGAAGAGTGATTCCCTAGCATTTTCATGGTGATTTGCCGTTCTGTCTTTAAAAAAGAAGATACACTGTATGCATTGCATACACTGATTGCATCCCCTGGAGATGGGTTTTCAGCATCTTCCCATCTTGTTCAGCACCCCTGGTAAACTAACATAGCTCCGAAGCCAGTTTTCTTATTCGGTAAATCATGGAACTAAATGGAACATGTTCCATCGCTATGTTGGTTGGGACAATGCCCCGAGGTTGGGATCAGCATCCCATGTGCTTAACAGAAAAGGTGTGAAACCACCAAACAGTTCATCATTGCGTACCTATGATGTCCCCTATATCCCCATTTCATCATACTTCAGATGTTCAACCCGAGATATGTGGTTTTTCGTGTCAGATGGTCAGTAGCTCACTTTCTCTATTTTTTTTCAAGCGCCATCCTGCTCGGGGTCTCAGATCGGACCAAGCCTGCGCAGCGGGGGTGGCCGAAAAAACCTACGAAAGCGCATCATTTTATGGGCACCAAAGAATGGTTTCTCAAAATGAAGGATCCCCAAGTCACCATGGTTGTTTCAATACTACAGCAAGTCATGGTCTAATGACTTGGATGATTTGGGGGTACCCCCATGACTTAGGAAACCTCCGAATATTGGTTCAGTGCAAAAAGATTGCCAAACATTTGGCCTGGACGTGGAATGGATATAACATATTATAACCAACCCGGAACTTGTTTGAGGGGCCCGAACATGAGGGCATTGAAGCGATGCTGGCTGAAGACATGTCCAGACCTGTGGCATTCATGACGTTCACACTAAAATAGCTGGCAAATGGATGTTCATTCCCCAAGACTGGAAAATCATGTCTTTCTTTGTATTTCTATATCCTCCATCCGCGTATGTATACCACTCAACATGTAGATTGAAGGCAACAACAGTCTGAGCAACTGGTTGGCAACCATAGTCTCAGCTCGATTATGAAGGGGTTGTCATCGCTCACCGCAGTTCCTGGGTTCAGCATGGATCCAAACCTGAGGTGATCATTGCGACTCTTGGCCCTCCGGTAATCAAACATGTCAATGGAAAATCCTCATTTATAGAATTTTATAGATATAATCCCGATCCCTGAGAAGTAGTAGACCCTCCGGTGTCATCAAACATGGGAATGGAAAATCTACCATTTAGTTCGATACTTTTCCCATGAAAACACTATTAATCAAGGATTTCCCATTGCCACGTTTGCCGCCGGTCTGTTGGGATGTTGGATGCCGCGCCTCAGTTCCATCTGAATTCCTCGGCAGAAACACGCTTTGACAAAGCAGGGTGGTGATTTATGCAAAAAGTAGGTAAAATATGGGAGAACTATATTTTATCAACTATAAAAATATGAAGAGATTGGGATTGCAAAAAAGAATCCCTGTGCTCCATCTGTCCATCAATGCGGCCTTCTGTAAGTGGTAAGCTGATTTCTATGCAAGGCCCAAGGTTCAGCACTTCCTGTTGTTTCAAAGAGAAGGATTTGCATGTTACAAATCAAATATGGTTTGGTCCAAGACAGATACTATCGGATACCCCTAGTGGCCATTGAAAAATGGAGGGAATGTCATTTGTTTAACCATATAAGTGTGTGTGGTTTTTCACTTTTTCTCCAGAGACATGATGCCAGATGCCCCGCTCCATGATGCCAGTTTGACCCACTAAACCCATATCTGGCTGGTGGTGATCATCCCCCCAAACGCTTTGGCTTGACAACCTAAACCAAAACGCTTTGAAACCCCGGACCAAACATCATTGCTAATCTGTATATCCCAGTAATAAGCTATATAATATTACTGTACCATGTCCAACCAGATATGTGTTGTTTTAGATATCTTCAGATATGGAGGTTTCCTAAAAATGGGGGGTACCCCAAATCATCGAAGTCATTAGACCATGACTTAGTATTGAAACAACCATGGTGACTTGGAGATCCCCCATTTTACGAAACCTCCATAGTATCTATATATATATATATGTATACATCATATTCCATCATACACCCCCATTATATTCACATTGAACCACCATTTTTGCTAGTTAAATCACCCATAACCAAGCATCTTTTTGGATACCTTCACGGAAAGGACGTGGTGCTCTGTACGGTCTCCGTCAGCTGCGCGAAGAACCTCCGAAAAACCACTTATAAGCTTCAACTCTAAACAGACATATGCAGATATAATGTCTTTACTGTAACTTGCAATGAATTGTACATATCAATAATCATCAACTTATTTCCATGCAGAATATGATATCGTCGATATCGTCGATCAGAGGCGGTCCATGCCACGAGTCCCACGAGGGCCTCTGGTCATGATCAGGTCTTGGGAAAAAATAACCCTGGGATCTTAGTGTTTTGGTGTCACTATTGCGGGTGGTTGGAGTCCGAAAGGTTGGGAACCACCAAAGGCACCAATAGAGAATCATTGTTTGCGACGCGAACAAACGGGGGTTCTTTGGTATTACTTACTTGGGGCCACAGAACAATGCATTCAGTATAAGCTGAATCATGTGGGTCTCCCAAAAGCACATCATAATATGAGTTTGTCCCAAAAATAGGGTAATTATCAACCATGGGATGTTGGGGGGGTCCCTTCATTTTCAGGTATCAATCCTATGTGAAATCCATGTCTCTGTGCTGCTGTGATGGTGACATCCTGCCTCAATCCATTGGCAGATGCTTCTCTTCCTCCAATGGGTCGGGCAGGTCCGCACAGTCCTGGGCATTGGCAGATGCCTCATCTTGGATTCTTAGATAGCTATTGAAAATGGCCCATTGAAATAGTGGATTTTCCCATCAAAAATGGTGATTTTCCATAGTTATGTTAGTTTACCAGAGGGTATCTTTCAAAAACAGGAAAGGTCACTCTGGGGAAAGTCTTGGGATTGATCTGGGCAGCTAAGTATGAAAAAAAAAAACCTGAGATGTGAAACATCCATGTTCCAATTTTCCAAAAGATCAAGATCAACCACAAAAACCAAGGTTTACCCAGTTGGGACAATCTCGACCACTTATCCACTTGTTGCTCACAAGATACCATTGTCAAACTCATAATCAAAAAATGGTAGCAGTAAAATGGTGTTTTTTTCAAGCTTACAGCTTTGTCATAGAATACCTCTCATGGTTTTCCCATTGTTTTCCCCCTCAAAATTGCTATTTCTTGGGGGTTGGTATGCCCGGGTCATCTCCCCAGTTTCAGACACACCGCCGGGCCGACGTATCGCTGTCCTTTTTGGTTCAACCCCTGTTGAGTGATGTATTTTTTTTTTTGGTGTGTCTGCTGAAAATGGCCATTGAAATAGTGGATTTTCCCATGAATAGCATGGTGGATTTCCCATAGTTATGTAAACGTTTACCAGGGGTATAGTCCCCAAATTATTTTTTTCACAGGGAAAATGACGATCATGAAAAATGGATTTGGGGCTACACTGTTCTCAGACAAAGCCGTATGGAGCTATACGGTGATTATCACAATCCATAAACTGGGAAATCCGTTCTTGGCCAACCAGTATTGTCATTCCATCATCCATATTGTACAGTACCGGTTGATGATGAAGAACTGATCTCTACAATGGATGGTGATAACCTTGTATATACCAAGCAGTATAATCTCATGCGCTAATCAACCCACAAGGGTTTTGACCATGAAAAATTGGAAATTCGGAATGATCATCCTAAATATGCGGCTAGACTGAAAAATGAATTTGAAACCACCAAGCAGCGGTCCATTGGTTTATGTCCCCATTGTTGCTGCAACACTGCTTCCCTTTCTATTGATTGTTGGTAAATAATGGCAAGTCTCACATCGATGGTGGGCAATGCTTGTACGGCAGTTCGTTGGCTGAACATGATATCCCAATGTCCCCATTTCGGGGTGACGCCCTGGAGCAATCTATCTCCATAATTCATTGGTGTTGTTCTCCCTGGTTTTGATGTTACCCCATGTTTTGATCTAGTTTGTTGGTTCATGCCCCCAGGAAAAATCTCATGTTTGGTGCTTAATAAATGCTGCTTTCCTATGAGTTCCCTTTTATTAATGGATAGTAATTCCAGAGTTTGACAGTTAAAGTCCAGACTGTAACCGTCAAAGTCCAGACTTCAACCGTCAGGACATCGTTTTGGCTGGTCAAATCACCATTTTGATGGCAACATCCCCAACTTTGCTTGTGCAATCCCAATTCTTGCAGCTTCCATCGCCGTTTCTGTTGGTGAAATTCCCATGCTTGATGTTTAAAACATGTTAAAGCAAGATGTTTCATGCTTCAATCCACATGTTTTGCCATATTGTCTTGTGTAAACAACAACAACAACAACAACAACAACAACAACAACAACAACAACAACAACAATTGTTGATCGTCCTAAAACCCATCCTCAACTCCATCGCCCAGCGGCCGAGGTCGTGGCGATGCCTGCCGCCGGGCCGTTGGTCACTGCCGCCACCATGTCCTGCAGTTTCAACCAGGAAACTTCCGATTTCAACCAGGAAAAAAAGTGGATTTCACTATGGAAAAATCGCTGAAACAACGGAACATATGGGATTTCGCCTGGTGATTTCACGATCGAAAAGTTGGATTTCACCAGAAAAAAAAGGTGGATTTCACCATCAAAAATGGGAGTTCATCACAACACAATAAGGATTTCACCATCAGATATATTGGGATGGACCCGTGAAAAATTGTGATTTGAGCAGCAGAAAAAAAGGGGGTCATCCAGATTTAATGGGAATAGAATAATTGGGATTTAACCATCACAAAATGAGATTTGACAAAAATGGTGGAATGAGTTTTTGACTTGCTAAAAGCCAGATTTAATCCACAAACCATGGCAGGTTGCCCATGATTTTTTCTGGGAGTTGAATGATTTACGTGTTGAAAATCTAAATTTCACCACACAAATAAATGGATGCTATGCAAGTGATGTTAACCTGAAATCTGAATTCGACCATTGAAAACTGGGTTTTGACCTCAAAACATGATTTAACCTGCAAAAATTAACTGGTTTTTGACCAACAAGCATTAGAATTTCATTACTGAAACGTGGATTTGACAAGGAAAAAAATTGGATTGAAAACCTTGGGATTTGACCATTAAGAAATTGGATACCAAGGGCATCATGGCTCAAATATGCTCAAATCATAGTCTTGGATACCCTGCGAAATATACCTTCAGTTCCATCTACAAGAAAGGGTTGAACTACCCATCCGAAGTGGCCCCAGAAGTCATCGGAGTACCCAACAATTGATGGTCAATAGCAAAAAATGAGTCGAATCGGTTGGGACCCCCATGGAAGTATAGGTCCAAACACATTAGAGGCCAGAATGGGTAAGCGCTCATATCCCAACTCATGTTTTTTTAATTCATGTTTGGGGGACGTCCACCTCAGGTACCGTGGGTATGTTGTTTCGACCCACAATTATGCGTAACAAACAGTAACAATTGGGGATATAGAGCAGACTGGGGAAGAGAATGTCGGCAACAAAAAAAACATATGTTGACCAATCGGAATGGGGATGCAAGTGTGGTTGATGACCAGCAATTATCCGTGACAATTCCTATTTTGACAGAAACTGTTTTCCACTGTAGACACCTCTGCATTGCCATGTCTGAAGTGTTTTTGCCCTCTTTTTTGGTTGTTGTTAAACTCATATTTGTTTCCAAAGTACAAGGCACAAGGGTCGTTTTTCAACCATACAATATACTAGAATCTGGTAATTCAGGAAACCAAAACCATGATGTCATAGGGTGTGACTCAAAACCTTGGTCCCCTGATCAGTCGGCCAAGGTGCCGAGATATCAGCCGCGCACAGGGCCTTCTGACTTCCCTTGTCCCAACAGTCGGACACGGCCAAGGACCTTGGCTCTTTAGCCCATTGGTTACGTTCGTTCAACGGGGAAAGAAATGGTATGGTTTCATGGTTGGTGATGGGAAATACGATGGAAACAGAGATTCACTTGGACGTTTACAGGGGATTGTCCTATGAAAAACTACCCTTGAAGTCTTGTGCCATGCAAAATTGATCAACATTGCAATGTTGGGAACTGTCGAACTAAAGCCTCAAACCTTTGAATTTCATTGAATGAAATTTGAGCTGTTGAATGGCAAAACAATTTCACCATTGCGCCACTAGATCACTTTGGGATTCGTTGGATTCCAACACCTGATTGTGTATAAGTCGCGATCATGTCCATCGTGGTTGCTTGCCATCTCCACATCACTAAAATTGGTTTCCCACTTTTTTTTCATTTTTTGACACATCCTTTGCCAGTTTTCTGAACAAGTGGCCCGTGCCCTGCGCACTTAACAAGCCAAGGCGCGTGAACTGGGAGATCCAGGCGAATGAACTGATAATGTTCATGATGTTGATAGCGCACGCCCTGGTTTGGCCGGGTCGCGCCATCAAAACACACTATAACCAACCACTTGCGCTCAGCGAAGCGTTCCAAAATAAGTACTTGCCTGAAGAAATTAGCTGCCACTAGATCCGTTTTCTGACACGAATGAAGGAGTGAATGAACGAACGAACTCCACGAAGGAACGAACGAACAAACGGACGAATGCATAGATGGATGGATGGAGGGAGGGAGGGATGGAGGGAGGGATGGATGGGTGACTGAGTATGGATGACTGAATGAGTAAAAGAATAAAGGAATGAAGGAATGAAGGAATGAAGGAGAAAGGAAGAAATGAATCAAAGTAAAAAACGATTCCTAAGATAGGGTGCACGCTCGTTCTCATGAATGTCCGCTTCTCGCCAGACAAGACATGCGCTGAAGCTCAAGCATCAGACTGTGCATGGGGCCGATTCTCAGAACAATGCCTCCTTTCACCCGTTCTATGCAGTCACCTGTGTCCGCCAGGGAACCTGACTGGGCGGGCTGTATCGGCCAACTCCACAGGATTGCAGGGCTCACTCTTGCCGAGTAGTGAGTACTGGTAGATGCTGGAAAAGCTACCGCGCCAAGTCCCAAGGATCACCTACAGGCTTGAACCCTGGTCCCAATTGCTCAGGCAAGATGGCTGTAACATCTACCTGAGCCACCCTTTCGCTGAGCTGCCTTTCCTCCGCTACCTCTCTGAGCTATCCTTTATGTCAGCTGTCTCTTTCCCGAGGTACCTCCGCTGTCCATTGCATCAATTTCATAATGAGTTGGACGCGCAGCGCCTCTTAACCATTTAGATAGTGCAGCACAGGCGTCTGGGACAGCCAACCAAAGACAATCGGAGGCAATCACCTTCCCCTACAATTGGTTCTGGGCACCAACCACAAGCGTCCAAGAGCTGCTGAGCTGCGCATTGCTTTTAAGGGGCCCGTCTGTGTTGAACTGCGCTCGCAGCGGCAGTGGGCTGGCTCATTTCCCCTTTTCAACAATCCTCCAAATTCAGTATGTTGTGTTGAGATGGCTCACGGGCCAGGATCTGAGCATGAAAGATCCCGCAAAAGGGTTTATCGTGCCGGCAAAAAGTCTGCAAGTCTACAAATCTTTGTGCACGGGCGACTGCTGGACGCATTGGCACATGCGCATACATGCGCCACTTTCAGTGGCAAAGGTGGTCCTTTCCGCGGCAGAATACAAGCAAACCACGGAGATTGCTGCGGCAAGACAGGGAAACCAGAGCGGGCCACAGCCGGCACACAGTGCCCCATGAATATTAAATTACCTGAAACTGGGGCGCCTGAACTGTGAATTGCCGGCAAGAATCCAGAACGGGGCCAATCATAAACCCTTTGCTCGAACAGAGGCGGCTGTCCGCTTCGCGAGCCACCTCTCTTTTAAGCTGGTTCGTCACTGTTTTGCCTCTCCCTCAGGTCCTCAGGTGGCTACCTGTTCTGCGGCCTTCCTCTTCTGGGGCAGCCATTTGCTTGGCGATCGTCTAATACAAACGCATTCCCTGGTGCAAGTTTGCCCTTTCGCTTCTCTGCCACCCATGTGCAGTGCAGGGCCCTAGGGCATGCTGTAACTGAGCCCAGCGAGCTTCCATTGCCTTAAGCTCTCGCTATGCGCAGCTTCTCTCAGTTTGGGGCGTTTTTCCCCAAACCCCTGCCCTCCTTCAACGTTTCTCGCATTACCTTTTATCCGCACTGTAAGAACATTTAGCAAGCATTTCCGGTGCTCCAGACACACAAAGCCTTCCTGGCTGTCACCCTGATCTACACTTTTTGAGTGAATGATTAATGTAGTGAGTAGTGAATGTTTACTTCGTTGATTGCAGATCCCTCACTAGGTCGATGTGGATACCAACGATATATTCATAGCCATAGTGGATTCCAAGTTTGTCTTGAATTAGGAATGTTTTCACCGTACAACTGGCAAAACTGTCCTGGACCAAACCAGCTTGAAGTCAGTAAGTTGGTGTACCATCAATCTACCAAGGGCATAACTGGCATTTCAAAACATGCCGCCTAACTTTGCAGGAATGCATCGCCAAAACCAACCCAGGCAGTTGGGAGAGAAACCAACTTTAGATGATAGCTGACATAGCTGCAAAGTTTGGTATCCCTGCATCCTGTATTTCAAGTGTTTCATTTCTGCAAGTTCATTTTTCAAATTTGACCTAAAACCACCGGGTGGATAAGCATCTTTGTTTTCACCCCAACACCTTTGATGAGTTTAGAATCTTTCCAAGATTGCTACCGTTTAGATCCACCATGGTTGTTGCTCAAATCCCTGCATTGAATGAAATCTCCACACTCCATGAGAGGTCCCCAATTTTAGTCTCGCGTGCTTCGATTCCCAATGGTCAACTTGAGACACCCAAGTTCCTGGAGGATCAACCTACCATCTACCACCAGTCCATGTGCTATCCAGCCCAGAAAAAGTCAGAGAAAAACCACACCCCATTTACAACAAGATAATTTACCCGAGGAAAATGGATCACAAATCACACTCCATGTGCCCAAGGACACAGCATGCGGGACCAAAAAAACTATACCTCCAAAAAAATGCGTTTTCATAAAAAATTGTTTTGCCACATGAACCAAATGGTGGTTTCTTGAAATGGGAGATCCCCAAATCACCACCGTTGCCTCAATACCAAAATGGTCATTTATGACCTATATAGATGATTTGGGGTACCCCTATGATTTAGGAAACCTCCATATGTTATCTTTACCATAGACTATAGAATTCATCTACTGAACTGAACCAACTTAGTTATCTACCTCCAATTTAACATCCATAAAGACCCGATGTTCCCCCAACTTTCTCATGGCCAACTCCCAGCTTCAGTGCTGAGTCCGGCACTTGGGTTCGGGACAGGCGGAAGCGGCAGAACGGATTTGCAAAATGGCGCGGACAATGTAAGCGGCCTCGTAGAATCGACGCTGTCGGGCACCACGGTGATGAAAGTAGCACTTCTCTGCGCATAGCTATGGAAAATGACTGCTGTATCATGTTCAATTGGCAAATTCATTATAAGTGGGCCATGTTCAACAGTTTGGTTAAACTACCAGAAGGTATTCACCACACATGGAGAGATCGCTTACCAAGATGCGAAGATCTGGGGCCGGTCTCATATTCTCAAAAAAATATCCCGGCAAGAGGCCACAAGCAGTGCTGGTGGAAGGAATTCAGTGCTTCAAATACGAGCAACAATAGGTCTGGAACGGAAAGAGATCAGGTTAGCCACTTTCGTAACTGCAGCAGTAGGAACTTGTTTGGGCACAAGAAGCAACTCTATGTGTAGGTCCTTATGCCAGAACCTCACACCAGGACATGGAAGAGAAGTTCACAAGATCGTCAAAGAAGGACCTTCTATATAGAGGATTTTACAAGACCTTCATAAGAACTTCCTATGAGCATCCCAGAAGAACTTCCATAGAAGCACCTCCAATGCAGAGTATCTTCAAGACCTCAATGCAAGGACCTCTTAAGGGGGATTTGAACAGGATCTCCACGCAATCTTCTCACAAGGACCGGCACAAGATCATGCAAGGACCTCACAAGGACCTGTACAAGATCATGCAGGACCTCTTAGAAAGGACTCTAGCAGGACATGTCAGAAGAGCCATTTTACGCGAGAATTCTCAGCAAAAATGCCGCGCCCCAGCCGCGCCCCAAGATCGCGACGCGGACTTTGTGCGAGCCCGCACAGTCAAAACGCACATGGACATCTTAGGAAAGCCACTTTATGCGAGAATTTACAGGTAAAATGCCGGGGTCCAGATGGAGCACCCTGATCAAGCACCGGCCTTTACAGTTACCGTAAGAACCCCTCAGTGTGGACACACTGTTTGGGGAAAAAACATACATGGTGAATATGTGATGAAATCAATATGGTGAAATCAATATGGTGTCGCAGAAAAGAGATGGTAGATACACTGTGTACAGACGCAACTACGCTTAATACATGGGATGCGTATGTTATAGTCATCCTGGAGTAGATCGAATATGATTTAAAAAAGCAAAAAAACTAAAATAGGAATAGGAATATCTTTGAAACTTCCCATATTCATCCATATTCTATCTACTTCAAGCTAATTATACATGTGTACATGTCTACGCCCCTGAAGACCCACGCTGGTCGCAGGGCCGTAGTGAACAAAAATGGCGAACATGGGAATTGAAAGCTCCATATTTGGTGGGAGGTCCCCTAGAACTATGGTAATTTATGGATCTCCACTTGTACAGTTCACTGGAACTGCACTTCCAAGTATAAGTATGGTGAAATAGATCTACACTTCTGCAGGTCACTGGAACTGCACTTCCAAGTATCATGAACTGGAATATTCCCAGCATCCTAGCATCCCAACATACAAGATCTACCCTGACAGATCCTTCTGATTTTTTCGATCCGAAAGTATCCCAGAAAAAAATTGACCAAGACTTCACTGATTGTCGTCAATTGGCTTCATCATTCCAAATCAATCTGTCAATCGGCACAGAATTAAGATATCTAAACCTACAAACCCGCGGGTCACTTATTCTTGTTTGCAAAATGTGTTTTTCTGATATGGTTAGCTGACTCCCCATTCTGTCGGTCAAAAATTCCTGGTTTACTCCTGGGCGAGTACTGGAACTGTTCCTTTTTTTCAGACTCTCTGCAAAAATGTGATTTGTTTAGCTGGGAATGGGCACTATATGGCCTTTTTGATGATGTTTCTCCATTTACAGAGGACGATTCCCTTTTATTAAACCATCCTTCAAGTTATTTTTGTCATGGTTTGGTATTCCAATGTTACATAAGTTGTCCGTTATCAGTTATCCCCATGATATCACAATTAAGACTAAAAAGCTCCCATGATAGATCATGGTGAAATCATGTTAAATTTCTTAAGTCATGTTGAATCCCAACTGTTCATCTTAAATCCACATCTTTCATGGTGTTTTTTTCAATCACCACAAAATCACCACGGAGCTCCCAGACCGAGCCAGGCCCTTGGCACATCGTCCCAGCTACTGCGTTGGTCACATCCGCCACCACGCACTGGGTCAAGTCGAAGGCGCGATTGCGGTCGGCCTCAGCGGCGGATGGGATGGGATGGGATGGATCATCATTGATCCCATCCCCTTGTCAAACACCCCCATTCTATCCATTGTATGATCCCAAGTATGTGGAAATATCCTGCCAAACCATGGTTTCTGGGGGGGATGGGATTGATTCTGCAATCTATCATTTGTAATTTGTGATGCTTCAGGTATACCAACATATGAATCTTTAGTATGTCAAGCATACATATTGTAAAACTAAAATGCTGCTCATCTGGTTTGCAGCAAAAAACTGGAGAGTGACCATGAACCCTAGGGTTTTAATGGGATTTCATGGGGATAGCATGGAAGATCTAACCAACTATGTCCAATTTGGGTGTGTCTGAACATGGGGAATTAAGCCCCACCAATGGCAAGTTTAACAGGGAAGATGGTGATGAACCAGTGGATGGAAGGGGGTACCCTATTTTCAGAGAAATGGATGGGATGGGATGATCTGACGTTTAAACGGGTTAACAAGCCAGGTTTAACCCATATATGAAGCGGGGATTCCCTCTGGTAATCAAACGTGGCAATGCAAAAAATCACAATTTTTAGAGGTCAGTAATGATTTGTATCATCGAACTACATGGCGGATTTCAAAGTGCTATGTTTACCAGACGGTATGCCATCTCTAAACTGGGATGGCCGATACGTTAGATGAGAACTCAGGGTTCCCCATTTTTTGTTGAACCCCTAAGCAGGTCTGTGTCATGTTTTCAGACGTTGGGGACCACAAATGAACTGGATACCATTTCTTTGGAGAACACCATCCATTTCTGATATTACCCCATGACCTGCCATACCCGTATGATCATGGCAATGTCAATAGCAAGCACATTAGATTGGGGATCAACGGGGATACCCTCCGGTAGTCAAACCTGGCAATGGAAAGTTCCCTATAAATAGAGGTGTTTTGCTGGGGAAATCATCTAGACATGGTGGATGTTCATTGCCATGTTTGATTATCGGAGGGTACACTAAAAAATGTGGGGGAGCCTGGCCTCTTAATTCATTGGTCATCTGTAGCCAGAGAGGCGCTGAGCATATTTGTTTCTAATTATTAGTGTGTACATGCAATATATTTGTGTGTGGCATACATATGTGTATGTATGTATATATATATATATACATATTTAAAAAAATATACATATAAATATAAATATACATATATATATATATATACATACATATATATATATACATATAATTCATAAATTCATATACATATAATTCATATAATTCAAATATATACACATACATATATAATTCGCAACATGGGGATCATTCAATATTCTCCAACTAGACACATCATTATATATCTACAAGTATCATGATATATGTCTACGAAAACCCCGTTAGGTCACTCCATCCCCATCTACGCCCAAGCTGCGGTGCGAAGCTTGTCCACCGCGATCACCGTGTCCACCGTGGGGGTGGCCCCCGCGGGGACGAACTGCTTCCAACCGGGGCCTTCTGCTGGAATGGATTCTGGAATGGAAAATGCTAAAAGTTCAGCCAGAAAAAGATGGCATGTGTTAAATCCATCAGGGATATGTATATATATATATATATAACTCTATAGTTACTATAGTTTTATTGGTTTATAAACTAAAGCAACAAACAAACATCACTGGGGGCTGTATTTTTAAGCAAGGAAAATCTGGATCCAGCAAGAATGAGAATTGTCGAAGCAAAACTGGGGAGTTCAAAAACAGAAGTGAGACAAACCCCCACAAGTTTCAAGATTGGGTCATGGAGATTAAATCAATAGAAATGGGACAAAGCAAACAGAAATGCTTTGGAGTTCAAAAAGTTGTCGCCAACCAAAANTTGGGTCATGGAGATTAAATCAATAGAAATGGGACAAAGCAAACAGAAATGCTTTGGAGTTCAAAAAGTTGTCGCCAACCAAAAAGCGGGCGTTGACTCGAGAATTTAACCACCAGAAATGGGCGAAAACTAGCAACAGGTGTGGATGAATGTTGCTAGGTGGACATAGGTTGTGGGAGGGAGTTGAATTTTGAGGCGGAAAATGTCAACGAAGTAAGCCTAAGGCGATAAACCATATCCCATTTACCTAGTGACTTATCATTTGGAAGGGTTTTCAAAATGGTTCAAAACCATACCCAAAGGGGCTTTGGGTTTTGGCCGTACCACTTTAACAGGGTTTGAGCCATTCTTTTTGTACTTCTTATACAAAGGATGGAACTAGTGTGGAAACTGGAAACACAGAAATGACCGAACTCAACTGAGCTTGAATTCGAACATACTGATGTGTATGGCCACTTGTGGAAAGCACAACATGACACCCTCTGGATGACCACCCCCCACAAATTGCTTAATAATCACAGTTGCAAGGTGACTTATCATCCCAAGGCCAGTAGAGACCCATGCTTACACTGAGTCAGATGGTCTGACTCAGCAATTGTTCATCATCTCCCCATCNCCAAGGCCAGTAGAGACCCATGCTTACACTGAGTCAGATGGTCTGACTCAGCAATTGTTCATCATCTCCCCATCAATCTACTGCCATCGTTAGTTGGGCTTTCAATCCCCCCATGTTTCACACAACTCGCCATGGCCGCTATGACTCCTGTATCAGTGAGGCCATTGACCTTCAGGAGCGCCAACCAATCCTGGAGTCGGACCGTCCGAGGAGTTGCCAGGGGTGGTGAAGCCATGAAGAGCCTCCGGGAAACAATTTTCGGTTATTACCACTGGGAAAACCAATGGTTTGGAGTAGCCATATTTTAGGAACCCTCCAAATGGTAGCTACACAAAAGCCATGGGCTACTGAAAATGTACCTAGGAGATGTTGTCAATTGGGACCCCAGACAAAGCCCAAAAAAAACGTCAAACTCGGCAAACAAAAAGGGTCTCTGCTGCACCCCCGCATTTCCATCTTCCCCACACCACCCAAGCATGAAAAAAATCAGCCACGCACCACCCGCATCGACCCCTCAGCCCCGAGATCTCTGGTCGATCAACAGTTGGGATCCACCGAAACCAGCCCATGTTGGTGACATCGGACCGTTTCTGGCATAGATGGGACATGGATCGCCTGGTATGCTTACATTAAAATAGCTGGTAGCCAGCTGGATCTTCGTCCCATCCAAATCTGGCAGAGGTTTTGACCCATCATGTCGCCACGTTTCTTGCTGAAATCCCTATGCTGGTTCACGAAAGCCATCTGGGTTGCATTTGGTTGCTTTAAAGTCCCAAATTTGGCGCTCAACTCCCCTCTTGCTTTCCACTCTCTCGAAAGGGGCCCACCCCAACTGGTTGATGGTTTCAATCATGAAAAAGATCACTCTCCATCATTTCTCATCATTCGAATCATTCATCCCTAAATGGATGAAACAATAGTTGAAACAATAGTTGAAACCACCAGTAGTTGAAACCACCAATAGTTAAATCATTGAACATCAAAAAAAATCACAATACTTGAAACCCCTAGCAATTGTCCACTCCCCATCACCCATCTTCGACCCCCCTCCTGGTTGAAGTTGCAATCTTCCTTCACCGCGGCGCCCACGGTGGCCATCTCACCGAAGTTGGCCATCAAGGCCGTCCAGTCACCGGCGCAGAGGGCACCGCTGTTGACGGCGGCGCCACAGGCGTTGGCCTCGAGGTTTAACCATACCCAGGTTTTAACTATAGTTTAACCATCCAAACTTGGGGATTTTGTAACCATCCAAAATAGCTAGTTCAAGGACCAAAGACAGCGGAAATTCATGGGATCGGGCCGTCCCCGAGATGTAGCCTGGCAACCCGAGATACCCTTGGGGAACCGGGGTCCCAAAACTAGGGATTGAACAGCTGAACCGACATGTTCACAAACGAGGAATGGCCGATCTCGAACACTCTGAGGAATTCAACTGATTGTTGGCTGAGTCATTATGATCTATTCCTTCAGAAGCGCCAAAAATGAGGCCGTACACATGCCCAGATTTTGAAACAGACAAGCCACCAAAGATATGTGGATTTCATCCACAAGAACAGGGACTTGGAGCAATCCAATAAAGCATGGCTGTTCCCCTAAGATCAGCCCCACTACAGTGCCAGCACAGTCGAGGATGTGGTGGTAGAAATGACCAAAATCATGGTCCCCTTGGCCCCTTGGTGTCAATACTCTTGAGATCCGTTCCTAAATCACAGCACTTGGTGCAACAGAGAATGCACCAAGTAATTCAACATTCAGAAAGAGAAGCAAGATGAAAATCATGATGTTGTGTATCTATACAAATGGATATACAAAGTGGTGAATTGCTGGTTTCATATCCTCAATCAAAGCTGAGTCCAAGCACCCAACCCACTCCAGACTTGGCTGGGCACTGTCAATGCTGACCCTCCCAATATAAATATGGATGACAAAAAAGATACCCGCCAGTTATTTAACTCTTGAAAATGCCCCATGAAAACTGTAGTTCGACCATCAATCCCCATCAATTGTTTCGTGTCGTTGACGTCTTCCAGCTACGTCATAAGTGACGTCATAAGTGACGTCATCAACCATGGTCTTACGCGGCTGCTGTTTTTCAACGTAGGGAATGGGGGGGAAGGATGAGATCCCAATGCATCAGCCCAGCTGAGTTCGGCCCAGTTTCCAGGTCACCGAGGTGATGAAGCCTGCGATGCTGGCCGCGCAGCCGGCCGGCGAATTGTCGGGGCAGCGGATGCCATCGTACTTGATGGCCTGGGGCATCTCTGCTGGAATGGTAGGGAAATGGTGAAACAACATGGAGGATATGTGGTGGGTTTGTCTGAGAATGCTGTGTACCCGGAATAAATAGTCATGGATATCGCAAAAATGATGATACACCATGGGATTTTAGGATGCCTCAGGCACACCCATATTGATTGACGCGGAAACTGATTCCTAAGACACTACCTATTGAAACCACAGCATGGTGTGTTTTTTCCGGCATGAGCCTGCGAAAAGTTGCTGGGTTGTCAAGGGCTTCACCCCTTTGAATTCAATTGAAGCATTGGCAAATCAGGGAAAGGTGGAACGAAGCTGGAGTTTCGGGTTAAAATCCCAGCTTCAGGGACATGTTGGATGATAATCCCTTGAATAGTACAGCTCGGGAAGGGTGGGGCTTGACCTATAGCAAGGCAGTTTCTCCACTGGCCTCAAGAAGTTGCGGAAAAAATATCAGACAGTTGAACTCCACCCCATACCAGGCACCAATCCCCGTGTTGAGTGTTTTAAATCTCAAGTTGTTTGATTGTCCACCCCAACCACCTTTTCCCCCAACCTCCAACTCTCACACCCCTTCCAAAACCCATCTCTTCATCCCCATCCCCCCAATGATAGAGAGTAAAACAAAGGACCCCCTTTTGCAGCTGGCCATACTATATTTAATACTATATACCTGTTCTAAAAAATGGGCTACCCTCTCTATTTCAACCTGCTCATCCCTCGAATTCCCCAGAAGTCACCTCAAAAATCTCCGAAAGAAGTCTCCTCCAAGTCCGAAATCCCAGAAAACGAATTGTAGAAATCAGCAAACCCAACTCCAAAATCCCCATGATCCCCCATGGCGGCCTTGTACAGGAAGACCACGGCCTGTCCCAGGTAGGCGGCTCCCTGGATGACGTCGATGACGCATTCCGTGCGGATCCAGGGCAGCTCCTCCTGGGGGGAGGCTTGGTACAGATTGATATCTTCATCATGCGTATGGTATAGCTGTAAATATATAGGTATACACATATATGCATGCTGATACTTAGGATATATATATATATATATACACGTATATATATATATATATATATATATACTGTGAACTGGGTTCAACACTGGCAGCCACACCAGGAAGATGGATATCCAAGAATCTCCAAACGCACAGTGCAATGCTTTTCCCTCCAAAGCGCAGCACACGATAGTCTGAAGTTCTCTTCGGCAGCTTCAAATGCAAGCAATGCACAAACCAGGAAAGGATATCAGC
>BGPT01000104.1:398-30363 GCA_003297045.1 Symbiodinium sp. clade C Y103
AATACACTTGAGACACACAACCCACGCTAAATACATAACACACACACACACCACACACTCAAGACACACAACGAACACTGCGCACGCACAACACCAACCCACACATACATACATGCACACACACGCACATACATATACATATCCGTACAGGCACACACTTCTATCCTGCACAACCTTTGCGCACTTCCCTTTCCTCTCTTCTATTGGTGTCGTCTGCTCTTTACACTTCTGTTGCTGTGTACTGGAAGAAGTTGACATGTGGGGTTATCCGGTCCTATAANCTTTCCTCTCTTCTATTGGTGTCGTCTGCTCTTTACACTTCTGTTGCTGTGTACTGGAAGAAGTTGACATGTGGGGTTATCCGGTCCTATAATTTTTTTTGGCAGTTTGTTCTTTGTGATAGCTCTGGTCTGGTCGACCACAGCCCACGGCACACTCCGTTTGAACAGCACCACAAAGTGGTTTGTCTCAAGCAGTTGCATCTGAAACTCCCAAACTCGATGCCACGCCTTTTCCCCGAAAAAATCTTCGATGTTTGGGTTTTGGCTTATTCTGCTGACCGAATGGGAGCGGGCACGGTTGAACGGACGGAAGGAATCGGAAAGGAAGGACAGAAGGACATGGGAAAAGGGGAGGAAAACGGAAGTGAATAAGAAATTAGTGGAAAGGCGGAAGCGAATGGGACAGTTAAGCAAAAGGGAAGACCATGGGCGAGTGACGGAAGGAGGGAAAGACAGAAAGGAAAGGGAAAATAGGGGACAAGAAGGGAAGAACGGTACGATCAGGTGGTGGGCGTGGGATGATATAGAGGAGCGATGTGGGAATGAGTGAGCCTAGGCGAATGGACAATGCAAGCGGACAGGGCGCAGTCGAACGGAGTGGACGGACATGTATGGAGACAGGGGCAGGTGGGCATGACCGAGCATAGACAAACGCAGTGCGCGGACAGTGTGGTGGGGACAGGGGCAAGTGGGCATGAGCGAGCGAGGAAGAACAGACGGAGCGGCCTGGAAAGAAATGGAAGGAAATGAGCTGGGATGGGGGTTGGGCATGAGCGAGCCGGGACGAACGGACAGAGGGAACGGAAGGAGGTGGAGGCACGGACTTGTGCAGGTGCTTGAGAAAGCGTAGACGGAAAGGATGGATGGAAGGGAATGGAAGGGAGTGGAAGGGAGTGGAAGGGAGTGGAAGGGAGTGGAAGGGAGTGGAAGGGAGTGGAACGGGGAGGAAAATAGGGAGTGCAAAAAGGAGTCCAAAAGGGAGTGGAAAACGGAGTGGAAAAGGGAGTGGAAAAGGGAGTGGAAAAGGGAGTGGAAAAGGGAGTGGAAAAGGGAGTGGAAAACGGAGTGGAAAAGGGAGTGGAAAACGGAGTGGAAAAGGGAGTGGAAAACGGAGTGGAAAAGGGAGTGGAAAACGGAGTGGAAAAGGGAGTGGATGGTGGGTGGACGGGAGCGGAAAGGGGGCGGAAGGAGTGTCAGGGGGTCGACAGGAGTGGAAAACAGTGGAAGGGAGTGGATACACCAGGTGGGCATGAGCGAGCATGGACGAACGGGGAATTTGGACGGCAGGGAGTTGTTTGTTTATTGACTCAATTTTTTCTCAAGTCAGTTCATTGCATTCATCCATTCATTCATTTCAGTGCACTTCAATTCAACTCTTTTCCTGTGATTCAATCAATTCTGTCCTATTCAGTTCTAAGTCTATTCAAGGATTCATTCATGCTGTTTCAGTTTGTTCCGTCGCAACACATCATGTTGGGCCAGTCAAGCTGGACCTGACAGCCTGACGACACAACATTTTTTATCTTTATGGGTGATTTTTCGCTATAGTCACCTCCTTTTTGTGAAACCTCCGCCCAGCTTTGTGCGGGTACTACTGGTAGCCGCAACCAGCGTTCTTGGCTGTGTTCTTTTCAATACCAGACTCCTTGAGATGCCAATGCCCGTGCAAGTTCCAAAAACTCTGAAAACTCAGGCATCATGAACTGCACAAACTGCTGCCCAAAGGGTTTGGACCCTGCAAAGGCCATGCTTTCAGCGTCAGTTTGCAGCAACTTGCAGGAACACGACGGTGTTGCATGGAGGGAAAAAACAAAAAGGATTGCAACGTCTTACCCACACACTTTTGATTTGCAAGGCCATTGTCAATCTCAAGGCGGGCAGTTTGGGAGGAACCACTTTGTTGTTTTCAGAGCTACTTGGTGTTTGCACATTTCCAGGAACAGGTGGCAGAAACCTACAAGGATGGTTGGAAGTTTATGACTCAGACAAAGCCACCGTTGCTTGTCATGACAACAGAGGCACGTGCTGAACCGTGAGACTTCAAGCTGACCAAAGTGTTCGGTTGAAAATCCAGGTCTATGATGACAGAGCAAATTGTCAAGAACAAGGCGTCGTTCTAGGAGTTGTGGTAAGTACTTAAGGATCAGCTCTAACTGAAAGAATCAATCAGAAAATTTGCTCTTTGCTTTGAACATTTTCACTTTGCTGACTTTTGCAAGATATCAAAATTCATTCCACTCAGTGTGACTCGTTTTTGTCAGTATTCTTGATATTTGTTACCAATTGGCCAGGGCCGCGAGTCTGGTATGATGTACATGTGAGCGGCAGATACTGTCGGATGCTGTTGGCAGTCTCTGACAGCGTATCCCGTGTAGCTTTCACCACACCAAAATATAGGGCTGCAACACATGTGAGTGGAAGACAATGAAAGTCAATGAAAGTGGTTAGAAATCAATTTGAAAGCTACATCTTGAAAAAGTGGATGACATCTATTGCAAAATGACTTTGGGATACTTTGGGACAGATGTCTTTTTAAGTGCGCCCACATCTCGCTAGTCGCGAGGGACGCCCAGGACTTGAGCACCGCGTAGGGTGCCCGCTCCCGGCAAACTGTGCGGTCTGGACTTTGACGACTTTGACGCCTTTGACGACTTTGACTCTATGGACCACGGAAACTCCCAAAATGCCACCGCCTGGAGAAAAAGATGAATTTGACTTTGCAAAACTTTGCAAAGCTGTCGCACAAGCTGCTCCTGAGATCCAAGTATCTTGCATCGAATAGCCTTGCCTTGCTGACTGCTTGGAACGTGCATTGACCTGGAAGGCCCAAGGTCGCAGAAGTGCCGGGGGTAGGCTCCGCTTTGTAATCTCAATTTCTTCGATTTCCTTATGAACGCCGAGAAGGGAGGTGGAGATAAAATCATGTCTTTGATCCAGGAGCAGCACTGGGTATGGGCCAGTGGCTCCTGCCTTCACAATGAATGGCAGATCTTCCATGACCAAGGCGGGTGATGGAAAGGATTTCGTTTGGGGGCTTGAGAACCACCTCAAATACATGATGTATGCTGAAAGGTCAATGAAGCTCTGAACGCTGGTAGAAAAAAATCAGTCAGACCTTGCCAAGAACTACCCCGGTAGCAGCAACAATTCTTTTTTGCGGAACATGCAAAAACACAGAAGACCTACCGTAGTCTCTTCCACAAATTATTTTCCTTTCAAATCAAGGAAGATCAAGAGAGAGAGAGAGAGAAGAGGGTCTGTGTGCAACAGCCAGAAGGGCGTGTACTCAGGAGGCAGCGATGACTGCATGGAGTTTCGTGCTGATCTTATTACTTTTTTTCAATTCAGAGCACTGTCTGTCACTGCAAATGGCGAACAATGGAGGTCTCTCTACCAACAGCTCTGAGGTTGAAACATTCCAGAAGCACCCATTCGATGGGGATGAGGCAGTTCCTGATCATGAATCAACTGATTCAAATTGAAAAACGGAAACAGCCTAGACTATTACACGTACTCCTCCATGATCTCTATCGACTGTTTGTACAAGACAATACTTGTGACTTTCGCGTGCTTGAGGAGTCTTTTTTTGAATCAACCATGAACTTGCTTACGGGCAGTCTACATAAATTGTAAAGTTCCAAAGTCGCAGACTTAGAATGTGGCAGTCACATAGTCACACATAATCACTTTTGGTCCTCCTACCTGGCCTTGAATCAGCACCACATGTTGCTTGTGTTGTAAATAAAGCCATGCCCCCTCAGGATTTTTGCAATAGGTATTTGCATATTTTGCATGGGGTGTAGTTGTTGAGCGTGGCAGAGTCAAGAGGTCTAGTGTCTCAACTTACCTGGGCTCGACTGTTTCACCTCAGCCCGACAGGACACTTCAAAGTCACAGGTTAGAACGGTTACCTTCAAGCAACTCCTGCAGACCTTGAGGATGACTCTTCTGAAACTCTCACTGTCTTGCCACATTCACACGAGTGTACATGAAAAAGCCAGACAAATTTCTACATCAAAAGTGCAAAAGCAGATGAGTCACTTGAGCCTTCAGGAGTGAAGTTCGATTTGTTTTCCTCTCTCACATTTCCTTATGCATAGCTCATGCCAAACAAGGACATTTGATCCTGACATCACCCACCAGCAGATCGAATGGGTGCTTGGGAAGGCATGCTTTAGATGCTTCTTGATAATTCTTTACGTAAAGCAGCTGAACCAGTTCATCTTCACTTCTTGTCAGGAAGATTCGACAGGAAGCACCGTGGTCACCTTTGACGAAGTGTGGGCAAACCTCGAGGCAGATTCGCACAATGATAAACAGAAGGTCGAGACTGAGACTTGCACAATCTGTTTATCCAGACCATCCACAGCATCCAGAGTATCGCTCATGATTTGGAGGAGCTGTGCATAGCTATGCCATGCTATGCCCATAGCTATGCCCGTACTGTAGCCATGCCGATGCACAAGCTATGCCGTATATCAACTGATGACTGATCTGCGCACAAGATCTGGGCTGGGCCCAGGATGGAGACCTTGAGAGACTTGACATTGATCCGTTGGAGCAGTCCTTTGCACGCTTGGCTGATGAAAGACAAGAGTATTTGGATCTGAAGAAGGCAGCGAATAGTGAGAGAATGCCAAGTGTCACACGTCATTTGAAGCCTTTCTGGTCGTTCAACATACAATTCTGGAACCGAGTTCTTGAGTCTTAGATATCTGAGGGATCAAACGGATTCAAAAACGGATTCAAAAACCGATTCAAAAGGTACTGCATGAGATGATTCAGAAACTTCCTATATCATGTATATCTTGGTATCTTATTGGACGACGCACTCGATACACCCTGACAAATTCCCACAGACAGTTGACTGAAAAGAGTTGACCGAAACTTGATCGTTGTACTTGCTGTATTTCAACTCACTGGTAGAGTCCAAGCGCTGCAGATCGGGACAGCCTTGCAAACTTCCGGCATCCACGGTGTGACAGATGATATCATGGGAAAATGTAGTAGGAGGACACGCTGGCAAAGCTTGTGTGGCTTGCACTGCTTCAAAATCAGTCGTTTCGTGCTTGTATGACATATTGATATGGCGCATGCATTCACTTTTCAGATTGTTGGAGTCTTCCTTTGTGTCACTCCTAGAAAGCTTCTAATATTTCGGCAACACCCTGTGGTTTGAACTGAGAGATAGACATAGATGCTCAAATACCTGCGCAGGGACGGCGTTTTGGTGTTTCCCGGCAACGAACCATAAACCCTAAATCCTAAATGGTAGACCCGAAAACCGTAAAAACCCTAAACCCTAAAAACGGTGAGTCCTAAACCAGAAAACACTACGTGTACGCATTTTTTCTGCTATCTCTTCTATGATCTTCGACAACATGGCATCCTCAATGTTGCAGTTTGGGCAAACCACGGGGTCTATATATGCGTAATATTTCTTGACGTGGCTGGTTGAATTGCTTAACCCAGCTTTGAGCAGTCTTAGTCTGGCAGGATACGCGAACTTGCTCATGAAAATGTCAGGCAGTGTTGGAGATTATCAGTTGGCGTGCAGTGATGTAGTGAAAGATGTGGAAGTGAAACGCAGAATATGCATTCTGTATTGATTGCGCAGAGCTTCATACTGTGCCAGGGAGGTGCATTGTGTAGAGAACTTGTGTGAACCTGGAACTTGTTTTTATTGTTATGATTCCCAGTCTGCATGGGGGCCACTCACGCTTCAAGTTTGCAAGCACAGAATTTGTAGCAGAACTTTTGTGAGGGATGCTCGGGGCAAGAAGAAGGACGACATTGACTTCCGTGACTACAGGACCGCTTCCAAAACGTAGAAGATGTAGAAGTGAATTAAGAAGGGCGATCTGAACAAGCAGCAGGTGTTGTGAAGCTCTGTGACTCTTTGTACAATTTCATAGGCAGATCAGCAGCTTGAAACATGGCAGGAAATTCTTAACTGAGACATACTGAGACCACAAGTTTTCCAATCTGGAGTTGAACCCAGGAGATTATTCGCAATGACAGAAGGCCAACTTTTCTCAGCTTTTCTTGCAGATTCATTCCGAATTTTATTCGGCCGGGGTTCCGAACTGCAGGCGTTCAGGAAACCCGTCTCTGATTGCCACCACAAGTGGGTCCAAAGTGTTTCACGTAGGGATTCCTGCAGGTCTCACAGCACTCCAAAATAGGAGCAGAGCAATTGCTTCGTCAATTGCTTCGTCAAGCCTAAATGATGCAAAGAATCTCCTTAAAGCTCTAAGTTGAGGCTCAGTTGCTTTCAAATTTGCTCACACAAAGTTACTTTCTGTTTGCGTTTGACGCCTGGTATTCACGGATAATCCTGGAGTCAAGGCCTAGGATCGCAGGATCGGAATGACTATAGCTTGTTTAGCACACAGTGTGGCTTTGTTTTGGCTCAGTGACTGGACAAAGTGAGACATTTGGAGCTTCATAGTGGCTGCCTGAGATCTGACATCACTTGATATTATATGGAAGTCTTGTCCTTCAGTGGTTTTGCTACCTTCAGATATCTGATCTGGGAGTCAAGGACTGGCCCTGCCAACTCACATGATGAAGCAGGCTGGGCCATATGTGGAACAGAAGTTCTGACAGAGGGCAAGCTCAGCATGTTGAATGCAGAGAATTAAGGCTTGAGGGAGAGGCCGCAGTTCATGTGATTCGCTTTCCATACGCACCTTCGTTGTTTGAATGCATGGCAAATCACGGCATGGAATGGTTCTGAGATGTTCTGAGAGCAACTGAGAGCATGGATTGTGAAACAGTTTGCACAGTTTGCAGCATTTGGCTCCAGCTCTCACCCCTCTGTGTCCAACTCTCGAGCCTTTTAAGGCGCCTGGCTTGGAGCTTAAACGAGCCAATGAACACATTGGCAAATCACTTGAGTAAACAAACAAACTTCGGACGCGGTGCAGTATTGTATAATATTGCATAATATTGTATAAACATGTATTTACAATAGTGGCATAGATTCATTTGGAGTTCAGATGCGGTGTCATACCGAACCCAACCCAACAGGCGATGACGCAGATCGTCTCAAGGCCAAGTGGCCCAGTGCCAACATGTTGATTCGCAAAAAAAGGCAAACTCAAACCACAGATGTTTGCTGTATGATAAGCTCTACATTTACTCTGGTTTCTCATTGATTGACTTTAGTTTACTAAAATGTTTACTTCAATTTTGCCATGTGAAGCTTATTCTCTGTGGAAGCATCTCTTGACACAGTGTCTCTGCTGGGCTGTAAAGCCGCTAAACGGCTAAACCTGGCCAGCAGCTTGGAGCTTGAACAATTTTGCGAGGCACGCGGTTCTGACCACCTGCGGCATGACTGTTGGCCACCTAGCAATTGATTCTCTCAAGGTATTTCAAAAGACGATGCCAACTTGGCAACTGCATCATTCTATGCTGTACAGAGAGCGCCAACTTGCGTCGCCCAAAAGGAGCTCAAAGAGAATCAGGAAAAGACGAGTTGAGGGGAGATGTGCTGGCAAAAACTGGAGGAAACAAGACAACTTGGAGACTATATCAGAAAATGTCAGAAATATCAGCCCAGAAAGCGACCAACAAATGCAAGCGGGGGTTGTCTCTTCTCTGAGTCTTCTCCTGTAATTATGCTGAAACCAAGTTGCTGGTACTTCCTTTCGCCGGCCTGCTATGGCAGAAGCTGATCGGTAAGGTGGCACTCCAGAGATCTGACGGCTGGTACAGGTAACATGTCACTGTTATGAATATGTATAATATACACATATTCATATATGCGTAATGTACATGTATATAAGTCTACATATATATATATATTAATATATGCGTAATGTATATGTATGTAATTATATATATACAATATAGATATATACAGTACATATTATATATATATATGTATGTACACATAGACCTATGCCCTACTACACACTACACACAAATAAACACAGACAGGGAGCTATATGCAAAAGTGAGAGACAAATCCAGATTTCATTTGCGTTGGCTTTGACACATATGCTTTACCCGTCAGCAAACAGGTTCAAATCCACTGTGCGCATGTTGAGCTGGATGCATTCCTTACCTGTTGAATCTTGGCTTGGTGCCAAGCGGTGATATTTCCAGGTCAATGACCAGAACATCACCTCCCTTCTCGCCATTCTCTGGAAATATCGCAGGCTGGTTTCAAGACACAGCAGAGAATTTGTTTTGGATGGACAGATTGACAGCTTGTTTGACTGCAATCTGAAAGGACTGACCTTCGTGCGTTCATGAAGAGCCACAGGGATGCCATCCGAAAGGGGCAAGAATCAGGCGCTGAGATTTGACTTGAATAGCTTGGGAAGCTCAGGTACATACATAGACATGTATTCTCTATCTCTCTCTCTCTATTGTACACTATATATATATATATATCTATCTATTATCTATGTATGCATACATACGTATGTATATGTACATATATATATATATACATCTATTGTCTATGTATACATACATAACGTATGTATGTGTACATATATATATATACATATGATCTATGTATCCATACATACGTATGTATATGTACATATGTACACATATATATATATAGATGCATACACATTGCGTGTGTATATGTATATATATATATATACACATACATATTTATTTACACGTGTGTGTGTGCACACACATATATATATATACACCTGATTAATTTGGGCTCGGGTACCAGGTGACTACGTTCCCGGAGTCATGAACTACTACAGCTTGATGTCGGACAGATGCAGAGAGATCTTTGCCAAGCATCGCTTGATGCCCTCACGTGAAGCAGCAACAGCTTGATCTTATGCTTGAAAGGACCTTATCACTCTGTGCAGCGGCCCCTTTTGGCACTTTGTTCCAATGTTTAAAGGTGTGTCACGAGCAGAGTCTTGGTGCGTTAAGAGCTGTGCCAGTGTTCAGACATGTTCTGGACATGGCTTCTGCTTGACTTCTCAAGCTCCCTGCCCAAGGAAGCTCATTCCCGTTTCCATCACACAGTGACTCGATATTTGGGGGCAGGCAAGGGTGCTCGTCATGACTTGAGATTTCTGTCAAATTGACACTGTTGTCAGGCAAAGAGGATACTGTTTTGGAGTCTGGATCTCAAGCTTCAAAGAGTGGATTGGGCGTTGAGGCATAAGATTAAGTAAAATGACAATAAATCGGTAGAAATCTCTTTAGAGAGAATCACTTCAGAATCTCTTTAGAAAGGATCGGCTGCGGCTATGGAGAGATGGGCCGCCAAGTTGCCAAGATCTCTGGTGCATCAGTGGGATCCCCAACAAGTTGGAGTTGCCAAGATGTGTGCAATGACGGTTGTGGAGTTTCGCCGTTTTGCGAGGACTTCAGAATTTGGCTTTCCGATGCTTAGGTGACTGGTTTGACCATGGCAGACGCAGAGATTGTAGGTGGCAACGAACGCATCAAGGATCCCCATGATTTCATTTTTGCTGACCGCTGTTTGCAAAGAAGTATGTAAGGGCGCACCCAAGGAGTTTGCATACAGACACCTTTTGCACAAAGTTTGATCTGGTGTACCAACTGGAGAGCACACTATTTGCTCTCATCTGCCTGAGAGACTTTCAGATACATAGCAAAAGTAGCACGGAATCACAATGAATCAAACATAATCAAACCAAATCCCCGAAAAGCCTCAACATCTAGACCTGGGGGCAGAGCGAAGAGGGCTGTGTCGTGAGGATGCTGGTCTGGATGATCGTTGCAAGATTGTCTGGACCTAATCTGCAGTCCAAGTTGTTAATGTCACAGTTTCTCTTGATGTGACTTCTCTGTCTGAAGGTACAGGGCAACTACCACAAGACAGACTTTCAGGCATATCGACTCAAGAGTATGATTCGTACTTGCACCACTACACAGCTGCTAGATGGCCCCTGCAGAGTTTCTTCCAACCCATTTGTATCCATTTGTTGCATCTTGCGAGGATGCGAGCTTCAGCAAAGTCTTTGGTATCTACACCTTGAAGTACTCCTCGGATTTAGACGCGGTCTTTGGTGAGGACCGAATACACGAGGAAGTATCCGCTTGCTTCGTTGGGTCATTTGTCGGGTCATTTGTCGGGTCACGGTTTTCCAGCGATGTCATGCCGAGTGCCGAGTGCCGAGTGCCAGGTTGCCAGGCTCTTGAAGCCAAACGGCCGATTTCTTTCTTATGAAATCCTGGTCACTCGGACTGTCAAATCGATACAAATCGATACAAATCGGTGAAGCTGTCTGAGTCAAGCGCTGTCAAGCTGTATGGAATTGATGCAAGTGGGTCAACTAGACATGACTAGACTATGGAGACAACATGCTTGCGTTAAAATTCAAAATCCAGGCTTTCTGACAGATTTGTCTAGGATATTGCCTGGTTTGAATGTTGGTGTAGGTCACAGATACCTATGACAAGACCAATCCAGAGCACCAGGAGTACGTTGGGATCTTCAGACATCGCACACTGTGCCTGTAAGTAAGCAGAGCACGAAACACCAACAATTTGCTTCTTCAAGCGGATGAGGTGCAGAACATCTCCACATGCACATGCATGCCTCCGCAGCATCCTTAGCGCACTAGTGGCGCACTAGCGGCGCATTAGCGGCAGAGCATGTCGCTTAGCCTTGGGGCCTACCAGTTGAGCATCACAAGTCCTCTGGTCTCAGGCTCTGGCCTGCACAAGCAATGCGTGATGCTGCGCTAAAAGCAGGTGCTGAGTACAGCGTGAAATTCGTGAAGCCCCACTTGCACCACTGTGAAAAGCTCTTGGAAAACCACCGTTTTCACCTTGTGTTCCCCCTGGTTTCGAGTAACGTCGAATTTCCAGGCTCCTCATTTTCCATCATGGTTTTTCTCTTAGCTCTCAAAATTCGGAGTGCCTAGTCCAGGTTTGGTGCCAGTTGTAGAGGAGGACAGGATCAAACTCAAGTCAGTCAGATCCAATTCTTGTCAATTTCATCAATTCCTTGCTTCAATTTCCAAAAAAAAGTTCATCCACATAGTTCATGTGATACAGTACATTTATGATACATTTATGTTTATTTTTGTCCATTGCCCCAGCCTGATGTTTGAATCTGAGTTGGCAGGACATTGGAGCCGTGCCGAATGCAAGGCCATGGTACACTTGCTTCACAAACGGTGTTTACCAAATCCTTGTCCGGTTCTTATGGTTCTCCGTGGATGCATACTTCATTCATACTTTAAACTCCAGAATAATTGACGAATGCTGTGTTGCCATGTCATGTAAATGTAAGGCCTGCCCGCTTTTGCTGCCATTCTTTCGGTGTGTGGAGGCGTGTTGTTGGGCTTGTGAAGGTGTAATCTGAAGCATTGATTACGAAAGCTAGCTTCTGCTAGCTGAAGTCCCTCTTGCTTTAGAAAGGAATTGGGGGGCTGGAATCTCCGATCGCATGAAGCTTCATAGTTAACTACCCCCCCCCCCCCCCGCTGGCTGGTTCACAAGCAGCTTGGCCGTGGCTCAATCACCCCCGGGGACACCGGTAGCAAAATCGGCAGCGTCCGCATCCTCTGGATCATTGGCATCGTCAATAGGACATGCTTCACTAGGACACGCTTCGATTCCCAAATACAGCGTCGCTCACGATTGGCATGCGACGCACTATAAGAAGACACACATTTGCACAACACGGCAAAACACTGCAAGAAGATACGCTCTTGCACAAAACGGCCAAGCACAGTAAACAAAATGCATTTTTAGAAACAACTAACCTTTGCACAAGGTTCCAAGCACCGTAAGAAGACACACTTTTGCACAACACAGGCAAGCACTGTAAGAAGACACACTTTTGCACAACATGGCCAAGCACAGTAAGAAGACACATTTTTGCAAACGACCAACCGGTGCACAACATGGGCAAGCACTGTAAGAAGACACGCCTTTGCAAAAAATGGCCCAGCACTGTAAGAAGACAAATGTTTGCACAAAAATCCAAGCACTGTCAGAAGACACGCTTTTGCACAAAATGGCCAAGCGTTGCAAGAAGACGCGCTTTTTGCACAAAATGGCCAAGCACTGCAAGAAGACACACTTTTGCACAAAATGACCAAGCACTGCAAGATGACACGTTTTTGCAAAAGATGGCCAAGCACTTTCATTGGCCCTCTGTGTTATCATGCCAAGCTCCCTGCCCAGCTAGCTTTCGTCCCTCACCCCTGGGCCCCAAGTATCTCAAGACGCTTTTGAATGCAAAGCAGATGTGGAAGGTTGACCACTGCCACTTTTCTTGAAAACTTGACGGTGCTGCTAATTGTTCGTCAGACAATGCGATTGCTTCCTCCGGCGTTCACCGACTGGTTCGAGAATGTGCTTGTGGGGGCCGTAGTGTCACTTGAAAACATGCGTTGAATATCTTTCAATGTGCAGCGCTTGATCAGAAGATATCAGAAGTGTATCGCGTGCAACCTACATTGCTCAGGTCCATCCAACCGTTGACTTCGTCCGGGCTGGAAGGCCGGCTCTATTCGTTGCAAGGTGTTACGAGGTGTTACGAGATGTTACGAGGTACTGTCCGGGCTGGATGGCCAATGGAAGGCCAAGTTTCTTTTTTCCATTGGAAGCGATGCAAGGCTTGGAATCATCAGCGGCACCGTGGTGATGACCTGGAGAAAGCCGTGAAAGCCATGAATCAGTGAGGAGGAAACTCCTGATGTCAGAGAGCATAGAGATATATGGAGAGATATAGAGAGATAAAGAGAGATTTAGAGAGATGTAGAGAGATATAGGGAGCTTGAGCATTTTAAGGGATACCAAACTTGGTGGCCCTACAGTCTCATGCCAGTTGCTGAAGGGCACTGGTTGCAAGTGAAGCACAGAGAGCGGAAGGAGACACTTGGAATATTTGACCCAAAGTTGTTTGTTCAGTTTCTTGCCAGTAATTGTAGAGTTTGACAATGACAACAAGCACCCCAGTAGCAACAGCGACAGCAACAACATCAACAGGGGGCCCAACAACCACAACAACCACAACAACCACAACAACTACAACAACACCAACAACGACGCTCGGTTCAAACTGGTAAGATTCAGTTGCCTGTAAGACGGCTGTAAGAGACAGTGTTTGGCACTGCCAAGCTTTGAATTTATGTTTTTGCCTCTGAGCTCAGCTCAGATTCCAATTCAGAGATTCTTTAAAGTGAGGCCAAAGCATTCTAAGTTTCTACATTAGCCAGACACTTTTTGAGTTGCAGAAACTATTTCATTTCAAAAAGCGCATTTGGTGCAGCTGCAAGATGCTTGCATTGGCCTCAGACAGTTCTTTGGCTGGCCAGAAAAGTTACTTCACACTTGTTTTCCCCACACTGCGCACTAGCATGCTTCAGCCATTTTGACTTGCGGAATGCTCTCTGCGTTGTGCGTGGACTATAGCGCACCTAACATTTGTGACAAAGCTGGCGATGAGAGGTAAGCTACAATACAACAAGAGGAGATAATCGTCCAGATGAATTCAAACGATTCTTTTGATATGCAGGCTGAGACCATGGAAATGCGCTACAAACTCGAGGCAATGGTAAGTTGTAGCAGAGTATGCACAAGCATAGGAGAATCACAGTGTTTTGCGAACGAGGTCTTCGTTTTCTGCACATCTCTTTCCCTTCAGGTTGGTGAGGAGATGCCTGACAAGAGAATGATGAAGCAGGCCGGATAGCTTCCTGGCAACAGGATGCTATCAACTGCGATCCTGACGCTCTCTTGATTAGAGAGCCAGAGAAGCAGTTTGCCACTTTTTGAGACTGGGAAACCCATTCCCCTTGATGAGCAGCTTCGTGCAGCCCTTGAACACGTCATTTGTCATGATTTCGGATGAAGCTTTCTGCATCACGTGACAACGATAGGATTCATGAACAATCTTTCCTCTCTGGTGCACTTTGCTTCACTGTCCATATGCTGTGGAATGGCATGAATGGTATATGTTTAAGTGTTCAAACGTATGTTTCATGATGTTTCCATGTTTCCAGTGACTTGTCGTCTTGGTCAGGGTCTGGCCGACACCGGTCCAGCCAAGCATAGTGGAGAAGCGTCAGGACCTGAGATTCCTGAGATTCCAAGGTAAAGTGCTTTGGCAAAGTGCTTTACTATTGCCTGTGCTGCCTGTGCTGCCTGTGCTGCATGTGCTGCCTGTGCTGATCTGGAAACTTTTCGTTGCTTTGCTATGCCATGCATGCCATGCACGCCATGCGAAAGTATGTATCAGAAATGCCTGGAAAGGAAACGATAGAGAACAAAACGGGTCTTCGGGTAATTGATTGTCGTTTGTTTAAGGCAACGTCATCCTGTTGAGCGACTCTTGACGGATCATTCGCGCCGTGAGCAACAACAGGACTGATTCTTCCTTTAGACAATGTAAGAGCATGCGGGCAGCAGAGTAAGAATAAAGTCCTTCAAAGGTTGTACTGTACGTACATCAAGAAGCTGCAATGAAGTAGTGTAGGAAACCATTATACTCGAATCTGCACTTTCAGACGATGTGTGCACTGACAGCAGGAGATGATGAACAAAGCCCTAGTGCCCGAGCAGTCTAGCTGGTTCACTTGCATGCAACGATACAGGAAATGCGGAAATGTACTTTGTGTTCCAGATGATAAAATGATAAATGTGCAAACATGTGCCATGTGCTATGAAGCAATGCTTCCTGTGCGATCGAAGCCTTCTCTTCTCAAGCACAGCTGAGTCCTGCCGAGCCAGAATTGACTCGGCTATTCTCCCTTCTATTACGGTAAACTCGGCAAACCAATGCTGTATTGGCAGTTGCGTTCTGGTTGTGGCTTGTAATGGGAGACTCGGAGGAGGACATTTGTGCGCGTTGCTCTTTGCACCCATTGGAGGTATCCCTAGTGCTCATTTGCAATCATCGCCTGTGCTTAGCATGTGCTCGAAAGCAGATGCAGATCTTGGATTCCAAGAGTGCACGTTCTGGGGGGAAAGGCTGGGATCGAGAAAGCTTTGCACAGGCTTCTTGCCCCATCTGTAGATCCGTGACCCAAGTTGAGGCTGGAGCTGCCCAACAGATTCTGTCAGTTGAGACAGGAGAGCTGGATGACGCAAATCCTCATACTACTCATCGCACCACTCATGCCCAACATGCCCAATCTCTTTCTGTCTCATCTCTCTCCCTATCTCCTCTGGAGCAGCCCTCAATGGCTGCAAGTGGATACAGTCAGGCCATGGCTAGGCGGGTAGAAGGCACTGCATGCGGCACACCGTGCACACCACAGAATGGGCTTTCAGAGAGCCCAAGACTGAGCAAAGTCCTTCCAAAACCGAGGAGCCCGGTGCCAAGCAGTTGCAGCCTTCGAAGTCCGTTATGTCCACTGCCAGAGATGGTACAGGAACTCCAGACGTGTGGCCAGTGCCAAGTGGAAGCAGCAGATGTCAGGTGTTGGCAGTGCGATGAATTCTTTTGCCAAAGCTGCTACAAGAAGATACACCGCGTTGGTAGAATGAAAGATCATCAATCTACGCCTCTTTCAGACCACAAAGCTGCGAGAGTTCAAAGAGCTCCGATCCAACTCTCATCCAGTGAGACACTTGAATTTTGCAAGCAGCATGGGGAACCCTTTCACTTTTTCTGTCTGGACTGCACACAATGCTTGTGTGCAGAATGTGCGGTGCAGAGAAAGGGATGTGTAGCGAGCGGTCATGACGTACAAAATGCAAAAAGGGCATTTCATCAACTATCAGGATCTATCCACAACTTCTGGAAACAGCTGCCGCTGAACTTCAGAAACCGTCGCCAAAGAAAGAGCTGACGCAGCAGTTGGATGGAGTGCATGCGAAAGGAAAGCAAGACTTGAGAGCTTCGTTCTTGAACTTGGAAGAAACTTTGAAGGCCAAAGAAGATCTCATATTAAAAGGTGTGGAAGAGGGCGGCCGGATTGCAGACCAATTGCTGCTTGCAAAGGCCAGGCAGTGTGAAACAAAGTCTGTTCAGATCCTTCGACTGCGAGAGTCTTTGGATGGACGCAACTTGAGCTCGGATGCTGGGGAGGTCTCAGGCCAAGAAATTCAGAAAATCAACTTGTACATAGCCGCAAAGAAGAATTTGGCTACTTTGCTTCCGCAATCAGCGCGTACCTTGGTGATTCTTCGCAATGCTTTCATGCTAGAAACAAAAGGAGTATGGGCGATATAGGGATGAAAGGGATTTGGACAAACCCAGGTAAATGCTCCCCTTTTTACCAGTTTGAATTTTGAGAGGGATATTTTTCCGCCAGGAATTTTCCGCATTTCCTTGTCCTTTCTGCACAATTGGCACATCCGACCTGTATATGTAATCTTTTAGCTTGTGCTGCAACTTAATGGGGTTACAGACTTGAAACGAAGGAGAGCTGTCAATCTCTCTCTCTCTCTCTCTCGCACACGCACACACACCCACCCGTGCTTGTGAACAGACACCCACACAACCATGCTTGCGCACACGCACTTACATCCACCACTCCAAAGTTCCCACATATAAACACAAATCACAGATTCACCGGCCTTTGCTTGCAACGTATTTCTCTCATTTTCTAAAGTCAGCATGCTATCCTATACGTAGCAGTTGATATTGGCAGGAAGACACTTGTGATTTGAATAGATTGAAAAAAAGGCGATAGCGGACTTGTAGCACTCACCTGTGCATTGTACATACGACCTTACTAGAGATTGACCCAAGAGAAAACACCTCAGAGTCAGAAACTGTCTTGTCATCAGTTGTCATAAATATTCTACTGTAAACAGCTGCCAAACTGAGGACAGTTGCAGCCAGGCAGCTTGCTGTCAGAGTTGGAGAGAATCTCCTACCTGGATGCAGCGGAGCTTGAAGATCTTGCAAGCTCCAATTTGAGTCAAATGCAGGATGCTCTGAAAGCAAAGACTTCAGAGATTGATACCTGGACCAAAGAGCTACAGGAATCGATGCGTGAATAAACATCGGAGTACAATTTCAGCGCAGTGCATGAACGGTGCCTTGTCTTGTTGGTGGGCAGACTGAGCCACCTGAATGATTTCAAGCTTAACTATCTCCGTACCTGTAAAGGGGGTTTGCTGCACACTGCTCATGCCTGGCAGGTATATGGCCAGCATGCCCCAATCCGCGCAAAGATGGTGCGCAAGCGGTGAAAGCTCAGCGGAAAAACATGTTTCAATGATTTAAAATGTCTTTGCAAGCAGATGCAGCGAATCAAACAACATCTCACTTGTTAGGATGCTGTCAGCGTAGATACAATGGGATTCTTTGATGACATTGTATCAATTCTTGTCCATGCTTGTTGCAATAGCATGGAAGGAGCGAGAGCTGCTCTCCCAGTTCCAACGTCTGCCTGGTTTGCCTTCCTCGTTGGTACGCCCTCAGAAGTCTTCTGAGATTTTCGACATTTTATACACTCATCAGAATTTCAAACTTTGTGAGAGTGAGTGGAGCAAGGTGGGCCTGGAGACTGTCCTAGACATGGATGACACGATCGAATTCGAAGATATCATGAATCTTGAGGCAGGGCATGGTCTTGGTCAATGAGCAGATCTCATATTGGCCTGAGTGCTGATGAGCTCTATACACACAAATTCGATTTTGGCCCTTTGCGTGGCATCGAAGGCCAATTCTGCCATGTCTCGCTTCACTGGTCCCAACAGGCTGACCTCAATGGGAGCATAGTGATTTCAAGCAGAAACTGGATGATACTGTCACCTAGTGATTTCACATGTTTATATTTTTGGTGTTTTTGGGTGTTTTGGGATGTTTTGGGAAAGTTTTTCAATGGAGACGGGCTGCAGTGGGGAAGTGACAACAACAGTGTAAGCATCCTTAGCTACATCAGGCATTCGCCCTAAAGTGCAGTGAGTTTATCATGAGTGCTGAGATGTCCTGATCTCTGTCAGGGGGTTGCACGACATCATGGAGCAGCGGCTGCACATGCGCTTCTGATCGCGCAAGAGGAATCTTGAACGTAGTGCCAAACAGTAATGGGCTAAGTCGACATCGTAGACGTACGGATGAAATGATGGGGACCATGGCAATCTTCAGCAGGGTAGAGGATACTTGGATTGGTTTACAGCGGTTGATGCACTCGCAATGTATTGGAGCACAGTGCGCGATATCAAAGAACAGTCTTGTCGCACGAGGAAAAAGTTGAAGCTCTTTTCATTCAGTCTCTCCGGTAAGTCCATTCAATCTCTCTTGTAAGTCTGCTGAAAATTCAACAAATTGTGTCAGAGCGCCGAGCGCAATCCGAGCTTCTTTCTGGACTGACATCTACAGATTGTTTGGTAATGCCTGGCATATCAAGTGAAGCGTTTGAGGCAAGCTGAAGCGCAAACTGCCTTGATGGAGTGAAGCGCATACTCTGGACTCTACTGTAAACGCTTCTCAACACACAGGCGGAAAGAAAACAAAATAGTATCAATCTCATCGAGCAAGTGCCAGACAAAAGACCACGATGACAGTGGCGAAGAATTCTTTATTAATTTGCACAAGACAAATCAAACTACTCAAAACAGAATCAAAGTGGGAGTCAAATACTGTACCGCGGAGAGCCACGAACCCAGAGAAGCCATGGGACGACGGTGACTTGCATGCAATGATAGAATCAAAGGGCAGTTGTGACGCATTCTCGATATATAGACTATAGAAACTTGTACAATTCTCTTCATCAGTCTTCAACCCATTCAACTGGCCAGACGAATCTAAAGGGCACGTGGAAGGTTCCTTTCCTGTGAGATAGAAGCAAGTAGTGGGGAAGAAAGGAACTTTCTGTCAAACAAAGAAGAAACGCCTAACGGACCATACCATACACAAGTCCTCGCAGTGGCAAAAAGGAGCGCAATGTCAATGTAATATTGCATAGATGCATAGAAATGACATGGACCAAGTTGATCCAAATTGTTGCCATTGAAGTTTAAGGAGACATGTGTCAGACGGTGTCAAGATGTGTCAAGCACATAGATCAGATATCAGATCCTTTTGATACGGACCGTCTATGGATCCCAGGCACTTTCTCTTTGGCCCGACTCCTCGAGCAATGCAAGAGTCTATCCTGGAGGCAATGCACAGATGCTGGCGTCTAGATGGTCTGGAGATGGTCTAAAGTATCTTGATATGTCACTCTCTGCAGGGCTGGCAGGTTCGGAATGCCGGGAGCCAAGCAACCGAGAAGTGCTTAACAAAAACAGACTTTTTCCGTGGTCTTCGCCAAAGTTTATCACCATTTTCTGGTTTTTGTCAAAGGCAAAATAAGACTCTGAGTGCTTCAGGCAGCCGCGGCACTAATCGATAGCGAACCAATCCAATCTCGAAGACATTTCAATCTGGAAGAGGAGAACCTGGCCGTTTCGTGCCTCTTGTGAGGTCGTTGGCTTTTGGAGAAACTTTCCTCTCCTATCAAACCTCTTTTCTCAATGCAGGGTACAAGAGGAGCAACCACGAGCTCTTTTGAGATTACATCCAAGAGGCGTGCAAGATTTCAGAAATTGCGATGCTGTGAATCACCACAACAAAAAAACCCTCAATACTTTTCAATCTCTTGAAATCATTGATCTATTTCGATCATAATTTATTGCCCAAACGAAGATCTTGGGGTGGTGTCAATCAGAAAGATTGCATCAGATGGTTAAGGCACTTTGATGCTGTGGAGCACAAGGAATGTGGCCGCGAGGTGCAGACTATGCACATTCGATTGTGTCGAGAGGTGTGGAGAGGTGTTGAGAGGTGTTGAGAATGTTTTGAGAATGTGCTGAGAATGTGTTGAGCGTATGATATAGCAGCAACGCATTCCTGACCTCAGGTTGGTGGTTCTTGCCAGGGGCGGAAGCATGTGTGCTCGCCTAAAACTCTTGAATTTTTTGGAGTTCATTTCTTCGAGTCAGTGGTTGTCACGAAAGCTAGCGTGAACTAGCTGGAGTTTCTTCTTGTTTTAGAAAGGCATGAGGCGGACCAAATGCCAGACGCGTGATTTTTCAGGTCTGAACCTCCCTCCTGCCATCCCCTCCTCCCTCCCCACCCTCTATACCTCTATGTCGATATGCAACTTTGATGTGCAAACTCAGTGCACATGAGTCATTCCATCCAACCCATTACGCCCCACTCATTCCACGGAACCCCATCCCACCCAACCCACACCGCCCAACTCATTCCACCCGAGTCACTCCACTAAATCATACATAACTTACATAACTCATCATAACTCCTTGTTCTTAATCCTCACTTCTTCCACCTCTCCCTGTTCCCTTTCGCATCTCTTGCAATATTGGCTCCGATCTTCCCCTTAGCTTTCCATGTTTCGTTCATCAACCCTTGGGACTCAAGTTTGGCACTTCTGGTGATTGCACATCAAACGACTGCCCCCGTCAACAGATACACAGCATGGATGTTGAAGGGTTGCTGGCTGCCAATTTTTTGTTGCTCGGCAAGGCTTGGGCCTGAATGCCACATGCAAGGAGCCTTGCAGGCAGGACCAGTTGAGAGTGCTCAACCAGACACGAGAATAAACCATACAAAGCTCAATGGAGCTCCTCACTGTCACCGTCCTGCTGTAGGTGAAAAGCCAGCAATGCCAGCCCCGCAGAAAACTTGAAGGGAGCTGCAGTGCCCAGAATTGGATGGTGAGTCTACTGTCTACTGAGCATTTATTGAGCATTTACTAGGTTCTGAAAGGTTCTGCATGTCCCGCTCTGTTCTGATTTGTTCTGCTCCATTCCCCTGGAAAAGCTTCGATGGTCAGGTCAGCCTACAATAAGGCAAACCCGAGCAGCTCGGGGTGGTTGAAAGGTATCCGAAGATATCTGAAGCATGTGTGTTGTGCAAGATTGTGCAAAAGCTGTGGCGCAGTCACTGATGTTCGACACCATCCTGCAGCTCATGCACAACCTATCACAACCTGGTATGCCAGAAATTGTATTTGAATGTATACGATATGATATATGCTTCAGAGTAGGCCCGGCCGCATGTTTCAACTCGAACTGGATTTCGGCTCGCATGCAAACATGATCCATACATTGTAGAGTGTCTGCTTTTGCAGTCATTTACGTGGTATGTCACGTATGCATACAAGGACATTTGTTTGCACACATCCGACATGGTAGCAGGCGTGGACAAGCTCCTCAACGGCGGCACTTGGTTTGCCAGGATCCATTGCTTTGACCCGATTCATCCTGTTTCAATCATCAATCTTGGTCACTGTGCATTCCAGTTCAAATGGAAAGTAGATGAATAAGCAGATAAATAGTAGACTAGCTTATACTAGCTTCTTTGTTTACGATCTTCAGGATCATCTGCTCTGGAGTGGTGCAGTCAATGCAATACCTGAAGCAGAGCGACCACAGGCAGAAGCTGCTGAAATCTTGTTCTCGCACTTTGATGACCAATTTTTTACATTTCTCACTTTGCTCTGAGATGCGAATCTCTGGATTTCAGGACAGAACTCTTGTGAGCTTCACTACATAGGACGCACCTTTTCACAATTTTCCTGGCGGTAGACGGCAGGGTTTGCGCCGGAGTTCTCCGTCACCCACGTTGGATTCGCAAGTTGCAGCTTTGTCCGCTACATAAGCTGCACAATCTGTGAAGACTGCAGCTCTGAAGCGTTGATTTTGACATACACACTTTAACATATTTTACAGCTTCCCATTGACTAGACTTGAGGCTTGCTGATCCAAGCACCGAAACAACGACACAGGCGCCTGCAGAACATTGCAGAACAAGTTACACATTAATTTGGCGTCAGCATTAAAATAGATGATCTTACAATTCCATGACTTGCATACTTGCATCTGGCGCATGTTTAGATTCAGGCTCATCCGCTGATTTGCGAGGGCCCGAGGCCCTGCGGATCTGCAGCATTTGCCAAGTTTGTAAATTGGTCCTCTTTTCTCAGCCAGAGACTCTAGTTACTCTAGTTTCTGGTTGATAAAAATCGAATTGAAGAGCCTTTGAAAGCAGAGTCAATAGTTGAATCGAATTGACTCAGCAGCGACTGGCAATGACCAGCAGGGACCGGCAGGGACCGGCAGGGACCGGCAGGGACCTGCTGGACTCGTAAAACTGCTTTGGCTTTGCAGGTCGCAGACTCCAGTGAAGCGTCGAGTTGAAGTCCCGGACAGATGAAAACTTTTGCTCGGAGAGAAATGCCACTATTCAACAACTACAACAACTACAACAACTATTCGACAGCTTTTCTTCTGCTTATGATCCACTAGAAAGTCACAGTTGGGATCCGACAGGACAATTTGGTGGGTGGCACCCTTCGCGGTGGAAGACTCTGCGTTTCTGCAAGAAGCACATCGTAGAAATGGGTGGAAAATGGTGGAAATGCATGGGTTCAGATCCCTGTCCAGTCTCACCAACTTTCAGGCCTTCAATCTGTACAAGAGAAACCTCCACCTAGGCAGCGCTTCCAATACCAGTGCTGGTTGTCACAAGTTCGTGTGATAAACAAACATGGCGCCATCTTTGTCTTTTGCGCCTTAAAACCTTGGAAATCTCAGAGCAAGCTTTCGGCAACTGTTTTGATACTTTGACAGCTGGAGTTTCCATGAACAGGCGGCCAAAGCATGAGTGTGCCGATCCTCAAAAACTGAGTAACTCCAAGTGCACCTTTGAAGCGGGATCGGGCACTGCTTCGAACGTTTGCTACATCTTGGCTGCAGGATGCAGTGTCTTCAACATCCAGGGCAGAACTCCTCAATGTCAAGCATTCAATGGACCCAGGTGCTGCCACAAGCATGCTTGGTGGACACTTGAGGTTGGGCGGTCAGCTTTGTGTTTTGCTCTCTTTTGCTCTCTTCTTGTGCATCACACTGGCATCATGACGTCAACAGGTCTCTGGGAGATCAAGCTGATACAAATCGATTGCCTTCACCATCGCGATGTCACCGTCCTCAGGCATGGACCAGTTGGTGACAGCCAAGTCAAACGTATCCTGGGAGAGCTCTCACGAGACGCAATACCGCAGTCTAAATGAGCATCTTCAAATCCAAGTACCTTTGCGAACACAGACACACACACACACATGTACACACACAATATATATATATATATATACATAGTATGTATAAATATATATACAGAATATGTATAAATAAATATATATATATACAGAATATGTATGTAAATACATATACATATATATGCACATATATATATATATACATAGCATGTGTATATATATATATTTATACACATAATATGTGTGTATATATATACATAATATGTATATATCTATATCTATATCTATATCTATATCTATATCTATATCTATATCTATATCTATATCTATATCTATATCTATATCTATATCTATCTATATATCTCTGTATATTCGAAGGAAGTTTAGAAGTCAAACTTCCGACAATAGGGACAGATGGAAAAGCCAAGATGGGAAGAGCCAGAGAAGAGAGAAGCTAAGACAGGGAGAAAGTCAGAAGAAAGAAGATCAGGGAGGAGCACATTTTGAAGTAAAGATAGCTACAAAACACCTCATGCTCGGAGCACTCTTGGAAGTTGAGATGTCGAAAAAATTCGCGGCGCTGCGGCGCCAAGCACATTTTGAAGTAAAAAGCGTCAAAGCACACCATTCTCGGAGCACTTTTGGAAGTTGAGATGTTGAAAAAGTGCAGGCCGTTGTGGCGCGAAGCACATTTCCAAGTCAAAATGTGCAAAGCACACCAAGCTCGGAGCACTTTTGGAAGTTGAGATGTTGAAAAAGTGCACGCCAGCACTGTTGGAAGTTGAGATGTCAAAAAAGTGCACGCCGTTGCGCGAAGCACATTTGGAAGTCAAAAGTGTTAAAAACTGAGGGGTTCGCAGCACTTTTGGACGTTCAGACATCGTTTTGCGTGGCAGGCGCAAGGGACTCTGCACCTTGTCAAAAGTGAGCTAAACGTACGGGCTTTGTAGCATTTTCAAAAACGATGGCAGGCGTGGGACATTTGAAGAGGATATGCAAAGATGATCAAAGATGCATTTTTCGTGGCAGGCGCAGTACAAAAGACACCTCAAGCAGACAAGTGAAGAGGTCAGGGCATTGATTTCCTAAGTGGTCATTTTGGAGCATCAGATCTTCAGGTTTGCTAAGATGATTTTGCGAAACAGGTGCAGCACTTCGTACGACATGGCCTCACGTTTTCGTGGCAGGCGCAGTACTTTAGAGACATGGCATGGAAAAATTACAAAACGTATTGGTACGAGGCGGTCAGCTCTGCACTCAACTCTTCATTTTTCATGGAAGTCTCGCAGAATTGCTTCCTTTTTGATGTTGTCAACTTGGAAAATGGAAGAAGTCTCGTAGAATTCCTTCGTTTCGGAACATGACACTACACTACACTATACTACATTACACCATACTCCAACACATTATTACCCTACAACCACAACTGCAACTACAACTCCAACTACAAGTGCAACTGCAACTGCAACTACACTCCACACTACACTGCGCTACAACTACAACTGCACCTACAACTGCAACTACATTACGGCATTACAGCATTACAGCATTACAACATTACAACGTTACAACATTACAAATACAACTAGAACTACCACTACAACTACCACCACAACTACAACTACCACTACAACTACTACTCCCACTACCACTACAACTACCACTACCACTACAACATACTACAATGACAACTACAACTACCACTACAGCTACACTACCACTAGCACTACAACTACAACTGCAACTGCCACTGCAACTACAACTACAACTACATTACAACTACAGCTAATTACAACTACAGTCCATCAGTGGGTTCGCTCTGCCATCCATGATTCACAACAACCAACCTCTCCTATAGGTTTCCTATCTTTGAAACTTCCGCCACCGCCTTGTGCGGTAGTACTGGTATTGCACACCCACAAACAGGATAATTATACATCCAGCACAGACATATCTGCACAGACACCTATCTAGATGGGCGCCTACGAATCGGCCCAGTGTCCAGGCCCAGCTGTGGTTTGTTATGGCTGTTGAAGCTCTACAGTTGTACAAAACACAGACCGGGAAACATCGTACAAGTAAAAACAACCCTTCCATGTCAGGACAATTTGGCTGGTGGTGCTTGCCTGCCAGTGAGAGCTCACTGAGATTTACTCCACCTATATCTAAAGTGCAAGCGTGTGCGAGCACCCTAACTACAATCTCCCTGCATGTGAAGCCAATGTGCTATGGCCAATGATGTTGACTCCGCAAATTGCAGAAGAGCTGCAATGCCAAAAAGGGAGGTGGACGGATTTGTTAGTGCTGAGAATCTTGATATTTTAGTCCTTGCTCACTTGTTTAACGTACTTCGTTGGCAATTGTGGTGTGTTGACTAATTTGTCTGTCATGTGTCTCTAAACTTGCTGTTTGTGATTTCACTGCAGCTCCTTTCTATTTGGAGATGGGTCAGCCTTGCTGACAACTGCGACGCTCCAAGCTGACTTCAGTGTATCTTCTTGATGAATGAATCTTTCTGTCGATTTCACTGCACGGGGCCTTGATTGCTGTGTTTGGTGATGTTGTTCTCAAGGTACCTCCATATAATGGTCTCTTTGATCTCTTTCCTCGCTTCCGGCTAAGTTGAACTTGCTTTTCAATGCAGACTCTTAATCAGAATGGTTGATGCTCATTGCTCGACCAGGTCGTTGCTGCAGCAGTTCTTTGTGAGGGACAGAACATTTCAGGTGGCCTTGCATTCCAAGCAAGAGAGGGCAGTTGAACAGGTCAGTCAGGTTATTTTCTCGAGCAAAAACTCCACGACAGCGGCAAGCAAGTTGCTGGAGATAAGTTTTTCTCATTCGGAAGTTTTTGGTCTTCATGAGTCTTCATGCTTCAGGTGATGATTCTACTTCCTTCCTGCAGCAAGGTGCTTCCAGCACGCATTCCAAATGTATTTCTCCATCATTTCTATCAGAGAAGATCTTCTGTACCTCTCCAGGAGTCCAGGCTCGGCACATCAATCGAAAGAAGGCACTCGTAATGCTGTGTTGCCTGTACCTTGATGCTTTGCTATAACGGTAACGAAATCCACTGAATCTTCAATATACACATACATATATATACATACATATATATATATACACATATATATATATATACATATATATATATATACATAAATATATATACATATACATACATACATATGTATATATTATATTGTATATAAATGAATGATATGAATATACATATGATATATGTACATTAAGTTACAGTACATTGCAGTACAGTACATTGCATGGAACTACTGTACATTCCATTTACATTAGATCTCATCACATCACATAGCATCACATAGCATGCATACAATGTTTGTTCGCATACGCGTACAGCTGAATATGCGTTGTATAGATGATATGGAGCCTTGGCCCAATTCTTACCAGGAGTTAGGCTGTGACGGCTGATCATTGGGACACCGTTTAAACCCCATGGATTCATCACTGGCTTCCCTTTCGGTGGGGGATCAAGTGTCGTTGGTTGCGCGAGTGCAGCCTACATTGGAGCTGGGTGAGATCCCTTGCTGTGGACTTTCGCCTATGCAGAGTTTCGCATTGAAGAGCCCTTTGGTGCTTGAGCCTGGCATCTACTCCTTCTATGATTTGATTCTGGAAAATGAGAATCCCATGCAACTTGGTTTTGGCGACTCCACGGCATTTTACCCACAGAGGACAATGGACCATTTCCAAAAAGTTGCGGTTTTCGATCTTTGCGCTGGCATTGGGGGTTTTGCACTAGGCTCCAAGCCCCTTGGATTTGAAACCAAAGCATTCATGGATTGCAATGATCTTGCATGCCAGACCTTGCGCATGAATTTCACTGCCCCAGTGATCCATGGAAATGTGGAGGATGTTTCTTGTGTCAAAGCCCTGCATGCCATCCAACCTGATCATTTTCTTCAACTCACAGCAGGATTCCCCTGTCAGCCTTTCTCCTGTCAAGGGGATATGCAGGGACTGAGGGACAGCAGAGGAAAGGTTTTGCCGGCTCTTTTGCGATGTGCTTGGCTTCTTCGTGTCCACTCCATATTGCTTGAGTGCGTTGATAACGTGATGAACTTTCATGACATCCAGCACCTCCTTGACCAGTTTGCAGCCCTGGCGGAGATGCACGTTGTAAAGCTCGTCTTTGACCTCCAAGCTCAATGGCCAGTCAGACGCAATCGCTTCTGGTGCCTGATGCTGACCAAAGATCTCCCAGAAATTTGCTTGCGACCTTGGCCATCATGTGCTACTTGCACTTCTCTTGGCATGATCATGCCATTTGATGCCATCTGGCCAGAAGCCCATGAGCGTGACCTCTCATGGGATGCTCTGGAAAGTGACATGTTCTTTGACCCGACCTTTGGCAGTGATTTGCGACTCCTTCTTCCTCACCATGTGGCACCTACTATGCTACATTCATGGGCTCATCTTTTGCGGCGCTGCCCATGTGGATGCAGATCCTGGCCCCTGTCCATTCATCGCCTGCGGCAAGGAGGAGCACGTGGTTTTGGACTTAATGTGGGGTAAAAATAGATGGCTCTGAATCTTGAGTTGCGCCATCTATGTGGTAGGGTAAATACAGGGGATAGATGGCTCAACTCCAGTTTGCAAACAGGTAGTTGCGCCACTCATGTGCCTGAAATTGAGCTGTTTTTTGCGATGTTCTGCGCTGGATCGCCCGCACTTTTTTGTCTCAACGTCCATCTGCCTTTGGGGACATAGATGGCGCAAGTCCCACTCATTCGCCAAACTCAGGCTGAGAATGCCCATAGATGGCGCAAGTCCTTCATGCCTCCCGACATCCCTCAACCGACCTGACCAAAAGATGCCACATAGATGGCGCATCTCCCTTTATCCTGAGAAAGANTGGCGCAAGTCCTTCATGCCTCCCGACATCCCTCAACCGACCTGACCAAAAGATGCCACATAGATGGCGCATCTCCCTTTATCCTGAGAAAGAAATATGCCCCAAAAATCGGGCCTCTTTCCAAACTATTCCAAAGCACATAGATGGCGCAACTCAGGAAAGGGCTTGATGATGAGGACATTCTGTTTGTAAAGTGTTTGCCAAAGCTTACCCCCCTTAGCCTGCTNCATAGATGGCGCAACTCAGGAAAGGGCTTGATGATGAGGACATTCTGTTTGTAAAGTGTTTGCCAAAGCTTACCCCCCTTAGCCTGCTGAACCTCCACGTTTGGGACCCAAGCAGAAAAGGGCCTGGTGCTGAGGACGTTCTGTTGGTAAATAACAAGTTTTCCTTTGAAAGGAGTCCGAAAATCTTATTCTTGAGGACCCCTTTCACCCCGAGGGCCCCTTTCAAGGAAATCTTGTAAAACGTTTTTGCCTGTGTTTTGTATGTTTTGGATGTGTTTCAGGTGTGTTTTGTATATGTTTTGTACGTGTTTTGTGTGTTATTCGTGCATGTTTTTGGATGTTATTTGGACGTGTTTTGTATGTTGTTTGGATGTGTTTCAGGTGTGTCTTGTATATGTTTAAACACATTGAATAAAGATATGCAAAGATACNTTTGGATGTTATTTGGACGTGTTTTGTATGTTGTTTGGATGTGTTTCAGGTGTGTCTTGTATATGTTTAAACACATTGAATAAAGATATGCAAAGATACCTAGTGATATACAAAGCAAATTCAGAACATGCTGAACAAAGTGAAACATTTCGCTATAAAAGGAGAAAAAGGAATATAAACCCACCATAAACCCACCATAAACCGACCAACATCCATAAACCGACCATAACCCCACCATTTGCCATTTCCACCTGCTGTCCTCCCCGTTGGGCTCCCCCCGTTGTGCCCTGCCCCGTTGTGCTTCTCTCTCCGTTCTATTTCTCCTTTGTGGCTACCCCGTTGCGTTGTCCCCGTTGTGCTCTCCCTACCTTGACCGTTGCGCTCCACGACGTCGTTTCGATTCTCCCGGTGCTCTTCCCGCCTTCCCTGCCTGGAATCTCCCCTGTTTACATGACCTCTCTGGCCGCCCGTTGTGTGAGGGCCCACATAAATGGCGCAACCAACCCCCCCTTAGCCTGCTGAACCTCCATCGCTGCAACCCACATAGATGGTGCAACTGAGGAAGGGCTTGGTGCTGAGGACATTCTGTCTGTAAATGTGTAACGCCAACGCCCCCTTAGCCTGCTGAACCTCCATGTTTGGGACCCACATAGATGGCGCAACTGAGGAAAGGGCTTGATGCTGAGGACATTCTGTCTGTAAATGTGTAATCCAACCCCTCCTTAGCCTGCTGAACCTCCATGTTTGGGACCCACATAGATGGTGCAACTGAGGAAAGGGCTTGGTGCTGAGGACATTCTGTCTGTAAATGTGTGATGCCAACCCCCCCTTAGCCTGCTGAACCTCCATGGCTGGGACCCACATAGATGGCGCAACTGAGGAAAGGGCTTGGTGCTGAGGACATTCTGTCTGTANCTGGGACCCACATAGATGGCGCAACTGAGGAAAGGGCTTGGTGCTGAGGACATTCTGTCTGTAAATGTGTAATGCCAACCCCCCCTTAGCCTGCTGAACTTCCATGTTTGGGACCCACATAGATGGCGCAACTGAGGAAAGGGTTTGGTGCTGAGGACATTCTGTCTGTAAATGTGTAATGCCAAGCCCCCCCTTAGCCTGCTGAACCTCCATGTTTGGGACCCACATAGATGGCGCAACTGAGGAAAGGGTTTGGTGCTGAGGACATTCTGTCTGTAAA